>QEPC01003849.1:4610338-4620893 GCA_003113815.1 Sphenodon punctatus | reverse complement strand
CCGCATTCTGCACCAGCTGCAGCCTCCGAGCCAAGAACAAGGGAAGCCCCACGTAGAGCGCATTGCAGTAGTCGAGCCTCGAGGTGACAAAGGCATGTATGAGGGAGGCCAGGTCCGGGCCAGAGACATACGGACGCAGCCTACGCACAAGATAAAGCTTAAGATAAAGATTAAGGACAAGGTAATGAAGGGAGGTGCTTATGATGATTGGGTGGTGGGGGGAGAAGAGAGAAGGAATAAGAGGGTCCAGATTAGGAATCTCTGCCATGGATCTATCCTATCTCCTTCAGGGCATGCCCTCATCTTTGCATCCACCCTTGAGCTCCCTCGGTCAGTGCCGAAGGGCAGGGTGCGGGCTCTACAGGCCAGGCACAGGAATTGGAAAGGGGCCACACAGAAAAATACTGAGAGTTGGATTCAGCGCGAGGTTCCCCAACCCCCTGCCCTGGATGATCCAGCTACATTCCCAGCGTTCTCAAGACGCGCCGATGTACAATCTTTTGAAATCCAGTCCTGTTCTCTAGCACAGCCTTGGGTTAAACAGATAGACCTCTCTTCGTGGAACACCATGTAACTGAAGGAGCGCAGATAAACACTGCCAATTGCACAGCATGCCCTCCTCCACGAGACTGTGCTGCTTACCGGGACACAGTCAGTCTTAACAGGTTAACAGTTACTTAGGAGACAAATGCAGCAAGATAAAACGCTATCTCCAGCACCAAAAATTTACCCAGTCCTATTTAAGGTGCAAGTTATGAAATAAAAATTAAAAAAGAAACGGGTCGTGCTGTGATGTAAAGGAGGCTAAAAGGGGTTTGTCCCGGTTTCTGTCAAGCTCCGGGGGAGGGAGGAGGGCATGCACACCAAGTGCTCAGCATGCAGGCTTAATACGCGCTGTATTCAGACACTGCGCTGCTTAGCGCGCACACATCCTGTGCTTAGGCCTTCTGGGTAAAAACAGATGGGCAGCTGGTGCCGGTGCCCGGAGAGTCGTCCTGTTGCCTGTATGGCCCGGGTAAGGCCGGGGGGGTACATGAGGGCGGCCAGCCCTGCTCCCAGAGCCCCGCCCCCTGCCATGACAGGTGGGCATGGCGGCCCTCGGCCTGCGGCAGGTAAGGCAGGCCAGAACAAACGTGCTGGCCCGCATAGGCAGCCCTTAGCCTGGGCTGTGACCTCGGAGATCTTCCGAGGACGCAATCCGGACTAGCCACCCCAAGGCAGAAGCGAGCCAACATCTGCAACCCTAAGCGGGTCACCTTCACGTCTGACTTCACCCTCTGTCTTCTCACCTGCACCCCACACCCTCCCCCCAACTAAACTCTACTCCTTCCACGAGGTGTGTTCTGTGCTAATCGCCTCACCAAGGCCTCTGCCGCCGCTTGCAACTTGCCCCTGTGCTACCAATCCGTGTATAATTTACAGTCCAGGCTTTTGGCAAAAGAAACCGCCACATCTTGCAGCTTGGTTTGAAAGCACTTGTGTCTCTTCACAATATTTTATAAATACGAGGGTCAGGACAGGTGGGCGTGCACACGTTATATACAAGGACACTATGTGTGGCAAACACACAAACATGCCACTCACAAAGTGTTCATCAACTAGTCTCTGCCTCTCGTTTTTAAGGTGGAGATAAAGCAGTTTACACGATTTCATTGATTGGGCCTACTTCTCTTGGTGGGAGTATGCAAGCTTTTGAGCTACATGGGGACTTTTTGTTAGGTGATAGGCGAGTCAAGATAGGCAAGTTAGAACGGACTTGCCTATCACCTCATGAAGAGTCCTGTATGGTTTGAAAGCTTACATACTCCCACCAACAGAAGTTGGTCCAATAAGAGAGATCTCCTGAACCATTCTGTCTCCGTCTATTACTTTGGGGACCCACATCGCAACCACAGTCTCTCTTTAGACTTTGTTTAAGGCAATTCTTGCCTCACGCCTTTGCTTCTGTTCCCAAAGGGCCGGCTTCTCTGGATGGCTACCTCCTTTTAAACCCGTGGCCCTGAGGCGAGCTACAGCGGGCTTGCTCTGTCAAATACTGCATGGCCGCTCAGGTCACTCCTTCAAAATACAGTTTGGCTCCATGTGCGCTGCAACGCTGAGCCAGGTTGTAACAGGTCTGTGGAACGATAGGGCCTAGCAGAATTCCCATCATACCTGTAGTCTAAAATTGGGCCCACAACAAAGTATGGAAATTTCATACATGCTCCATCTCGATTCCTAAGATCAGCTAGTGGCCTCTTGCTCGTTCCATCACTAGCCGTCAATAGCTTTTAAGGGGCAATTCACAGTGCTGGTTTTGACTTACAAAATCCCTAAACAGCCTGGACCCCACATATCCTCCCTCGCTACAGCCTCTTGCATTTACCACCTGTTCGCACAGCAAGCGAGGGTAGAGAGGCATTCTTGGTAGCTGCTCCACAATTATGAAACTCCCTCCCAGTCCCTTGAGAGGTTCGTCTCACCCCAAGCCTGCTCATCTTCCAAAGGGGATGCTTTACTTCTTCTTTTATTTGGCCAGGCATTCGGCAGGCAGGGATAAGGGATTTTCAGAGAAGAGATTTTAACTAATTTTATTCATGTTTATTATATACGATTTCATGCGTCGCAAACCATGCTGAGTACTTGAAATAGGGCAGAATAATAAATTTAAATAAATAAATAAAATAAGTACAGCAAAGATACTAAGAGATGAAGGAGGGAGGATAAGGGGGAGGAAATACGTAGAGAGACACGGATACATTCTTGAAGTTGAGAATGCACGAGCTAAGTTGCAGGGCAGAAGTGAAACTCAGATGAAAGGACAGTACAGGTAGCATCAGAAAGCAGCCTCGCAGGGATGAGGAGCTAGGGAGCTCCAGGTATGGAGGGCAGCGTGGGAGTTAAAATACCACGCATGGAGCTATTCTGGTCTCTCTGGGTACTGTTTAAAATGCCATTGTGGTCAGAGATTACATTAGCACTGTGCTCTTTCGTATCACTTTCTATAGTTAAACCTTCTTCATACCAGGAACTGGAAAGGCAGTTTATGAACTGCTGAAGAAATAGAAGAGGGAGACAATCTCAAATATCTGCCCTGCTTAGCTACTCCTGGGCAAAAGGGACAACAGAAGACACCTAAAAACAAAAAGGTACCCATGGACCTGGGCTAAACCTAACTTGCAGATAAGACATAAATCCTGACATTTAAACAACCCTCACTGAAACGAATGGATCCTGGCTGAGCTTCCTTAAAGACTCCAGGTCCTTGTCTAGAGTTCAGCAAGGATCTCTTATTAAATAAGGCTGAAGGATTAAGGCCTTGTGTCTTAAGAGAAACAATGATCTTCTGCTTCCAGGACGGGGATGGGAAACTTTTTCCCACTGAGAGGCCACTTTGATAATTAGCTCAAGCTCCAAGGGCTGCACAGACGTTGTGGTGGAGGTTCCTAAGGGATGTGCTCTGGAAAAGGAGAGTCCAAGGCCATGGATTTGTCCCCTATCCTCCTTGTATGCATGCCTTCATCTCTTACCCCTCGAGCTCATTTTTCAGTGCTTGGGAGTGAGACTGGATGGATCTACAGGCCACCATATCCAGGAACTGGAAAGGGGCAGCATTTGACCTCCCAGGTCTGAGGTAGCCACCCACGTTCTGGGTCACAAGCTTCCTGAGTTTGACCTGGAATCTCTCGGATTTCATGGGTTACTGTGTCTGGCTGAAGCCTCGATTCTGTCTGAAAAACCCAGGGAGATCTCTGCAGGGCATCGTGATGATCCAAACAGGACATTGCCACACCAGAAACGAGTGGGAGAGACCACTGGGCTCCACCCCCTTTTGTAGGGCCCCACCCACTTTAGGGTCAAAGCTTCAGGGAAAGTGGCAACCGTACCCGTTTCTGAAAGCAGCTGTGCCTTAATTAGAGATTTGATCTAATTTATATTATTTAAAAGACATGACAGGCTGCTTGAGAGCCCTTGCACTCAGCTGTCTTTTTTAAAATGCTCATGACCCAAGCAAGTTAAAAAGGTAACAACAAAAACCCATCCCAACACCCCAGGGTTTTAAACGATCTGCTTACAAATTCCTTCTGCACACTGGTGTTAAGTTTTCACTCTCTGATCCCGCAATTTGCCAGCACTCTGGTCACCGGAACGTCTTTCAGGCCAGACAATAACTCAGTTTTTAATGCAACAAATGACAAACCTCCCACTTTAAAAGACAAACCTAATAAAAAAAACTTTCAGGGCTGGCAAAAGCAGCCCCAAGTCCCATTTTGTTTTTCCAGGCCTGTTTTTAAGTGGAATGACTACGGACAGACACTTCAGTTCAGTTCCCAGGAACAGGCTGCGTCATTATGGAGGTAGGTTAATCGTAAAAAACCCTCTTCTTGCTTTACTAGGCCATTAAGAAATGTTAATCAACAGAGGAAAGTCCAAGAGGAAGTTAATTCTTGTTGCTAGACCCATGCTATCTTCCCCTTTATTGATCCCTGCTCTCATGACTTCCACAACCGTAGGTCTCATGGGCAACTGAATCAGTGGAAAAGGTCAAAAAACCAAATGACGCTTGGAGACAAAGTTCCTCCCTCGCGCCTAGATGGAATTTTTCTTGCATGGTATTTTGCTTTTAGTTCTGGATTAAGGCACGTTGTGGGGCAGTCCGAGGAAACCTGCGTGGCTGCCAATGACGTTACACCAGGTTTGTGGAGACACAAAGGACTTCAACCTCTAGGGCGGACGGTTCAGTGCTTTTCGTAACACAAGAATTCACATAGCAATTGAAAAAAAAAAAAAACAACAACCCCAAACTAAGTTGTCACACAAACCTGAAATGAATATCCACGGGAGAAGATCTTATTTGTTGAACGTGTCCACTTTGTACGGCATTGGATGAGAGAGAGAGACAACTCCCTGAAGAGGGAGCAGATTTAAAATAAATAAAAGGAAGCGCTTTTTCACCCAAACGTGTGGCTCCCAGAGTTCGGTCTGAAATTTCATGCCCTGGTGGAACTCGCTGCCGGAGGAGACTCTCCAGGCCAGTCGCGTAGCAGGCTTCAAAAAGGGAATCGATGTATTTTTGAAAGCCAGGCCCACTGAGGGTTACTAGTTGGGCTGGTCAGAGGAACAAGACCCTTGACAGTCGGGAGCCGAGGAAGGATGGCAGGAAATGGATGACCCCATTGTAACCTGCAGCGTTCTCCCCTAAGGCAACGGAGGCTGGCTGCTGTCAGAGACCGAGCGTGTTTTCAGATGTGACGTTGGGCATGGATTAATCCGCTTTAGCATGGATTTTTAAAAGTGCCACCAGCCGCCGGCCCGGGCCGTAGCATGGCTGTTCCTCAGGACCATCCCTGAGGTAAAGCGGGGGGTCGCGTCCGAGGGCCTGCTCAGACTTAACCTGGTCCGGGTCACAGCGCTTCCAGGCATTCACAGTGACCTTATAGGCTGCTATGGCCACCCGCCAGGGAGGGGGTGGGCCGCTATGAGCAACGTGGGGGGCGGGGCCTGTGCAAATGTCGTCTTCCCGCCCCCTCCCTGGCCAAGGCTGCTCGTCGCTCTTGTTTGGCGGCCCAGGCGAATCCTGCCCAGACTGAGGACCTCACTCTGGGCAGGATTAAAGCATAATGGCGCCGAGTGCCATCAAGTTTAAAAACCACCCAGAATGCTGGTCTGAATGGCACGGACTAGGTTGTTAACTGCTATTCCAGGGGTGACTAGAGTTCCAAAACCGACGCAACATACACCAAACTCTTCAGAGGGCCGAGAGCCACAAAACCACACACACAATATTTCAGCCTGTAAGCCTTATAGTCGTGAAGGGAAGGTTATTGAGGGGGTGGGTGGCTCAGCAGCTGCAGGAGCATCTGGACCGCACCGGTTTTCTTGATCCCTCACAGTCCGGCTCTCATTCGGATTATGGCACAGAGACTGCATTAGTGGCTTTCGTCGACGACCTCCGCCGGGAACTGGATCAGGGTCCTTCGATCCTGCTAATCCTATTAGATCTGTCAGCTGTGTTTGATACCGTTGATCATGAGATGCCGGTGACTCGCCTGCGGGACTATGCCGGGGTGGGTGGAACTGTTCTTGAATGGTTCCGCTCCTTTCTGGCTGGGAGGACCCAGGGGGTGGTGATCGGGGATTGTTCATCTTCTCCCTGGGACCTCACGGGTGGAGTTCTGCAAGGCTCTATTCTGTCCCCTCACTTGTTCAATGTGTATATGCAGCTGCTCGGCGAGGTTGTGAGACGTGTGGTGTCATTAGTACGCCGATGACACGCAGCTCTGTCTCTCCTTTTCATCTGGCCCAGACCCGGCACTCTTGGTGCTTACCCGATATTTGGTGGCTGTGGGGGATTGGATGAGGGCGAGCCGTATGAAACTAAATCCTGACAAGACAGAGGTGATGCTGGTGGATGCGACGTCCCCCACCATTGATGGGGTTCGTCCCCCACTGGTCTCTCAGGTCCAGAGCCTGGGGGTACTCCTCGATCCGCAGTGTCGCTTGGATGTCCAGGTTGAGACCGTGATGAGGAGTGCTTTACGCTAATTACATCTGGTGCTACGGCTTCGGCCGTATGTCTCTGACTCCAACCATGCCTTCATCAACTCAAGATTAGACTATTGTAACGCGCTGTACATGGGGCTACCTTTGGTGACGGTTCAGAGACTGCAGCTGGGGCAGAATGTGGTGGCCCATCTCCTTATGGGGACAGGTCGTTGTGAGCACATTACACCAGTGCTCCATACTCTGCACTGGCCGACGATAGTCTTCCGAGCCCGATTCAAAGTGTTGGTGCTGACCTATAAAGTCCTACATGGTCTGGACCCCTCGTATCTGCACGACCGCCTCCCTCTCTGTGCCCTGAATCGACCCCATAGGTTCTCCAGGCACACCCTTCTTGGTGTCCCCTGGGTGGCGTAGGGGGCTACAATGGAGAGGACATTCTCGGTGGCAGCGCCCAGGCTGTGGAATTCCCTTCCGGCGGAGGCCCGGGTGGCCTCAGACCTTACCTCATTTCGGCGACAGGTCAAGACCTGGCTGTTCCACCAAGCCTTTGGTGAGGGAGGGAGGTGAAGGGGTGGGAGGATGGGGTTTTTAAATTTTCTTTTATGCCTCCCTTTTATGTATTTAATACACTGTACGTATCTTTTTAAATATTTTAATTTTTGTAAGCCGCCTCGAGCTGCCTAGGCAGGAGAGGCGGGCTATAAATGGTGTAAATAAATAAATAATAAGCTGGAGAAGCCCGATGCTCAATCTCCCCACCTCTCCTGCTTTGTGATTGTCTGAGGAAGCCAGGGCCCTGCAGTCCTAAGGAGGCTGCTGAGATTCTGAGGAGCAGCTGGCATTCAGCTGGCAAGACTCACGTGCAAGGACATAAGGCAACGGACCAATAAGGCAGTGCGGGGTCCTGGCTGAGAACGGTGTTTGAACCTGCTGTCTCCTAGGCCACAGCTTGGCCACCCCTGTGCTACCTGGATCCCGCCTTCTCGGATATCTTTTGTGCAGCAACCAAAAGGAGGTAGTCAAACAAGCGGTTATGCAAATGTCCATTTACGCTGGGGATATTATTTGCATCTTACGCTAGCTATCTGAAAACCCAAACAATATCTGCAAATAAAAAACCCACTGTTTGCTTCTCTCTATTGCCACATACGGGTTGGCCCGGAACGGTCATTTTAAATCTGTCGTATATGCCAGAACTCCCTCCCTGAAAAAACACGCTCTGCTTCCTCTCTCCCATCGAGCGGGAAGGGATGCCAAGGGTCATTTATTCCAGCCCCTACGCCAATGCAGGATTCACCCCATCCAGACTACCTGCACAGAACGAGCTATCCAACAAGAAACAGAGGCTACTGAAAAAATCTGCCGCAAGCAGAGACTGGGACCAACCAGACCACACCGATGCCTGAAGTAACAGGGAGTGATTTTATAAGAAGAAAGAGCCAGACATCTCTCCTAAAAACCTACCTCTTCTGCCAGGCTCTCTCTTTCTCCTTGCCCCCATAGGTTCCTTGTACCTTCTCCTTCCTTAGACGGTCTCTCTGTAGCTAAGCCAAGTGTGTGCACCTGCAGCTTTATGAGCTCACCCTCTCTTTCCCTATATCCTTTCTAGACTGTAAGCCCCTCAGGGCAGGGACCTACTCTTACCGTGACTAAATAGCACCAGGCATATTGCTGATGCTATATAAATAATAATTTCATGTTAGAGACATCAAAGGTAAAAGATGACAGTCAAGAGACTAAAACTTAGAAATAAGACTGAAGTAGCTTGCATAAGATTCAGGAAACAGTTTAAAGAGTGTGCAAGTGTCACCATAAAAAAGTCCACCCTTCTTTCGAAATCTGTTTCCGTCTCCCCCACACATTTGAGAAACCAGCCTACTGGTAGTGGGTAAAAGTGAGAGGAAGCAGTTTTGGGATGAAGGATAAAGTCTCCCTTTTTCTGATCCTATTTCTAAGGAACTTTACTTAAGACAGAATTCATTTTTCTCAAGCAGTCTTCTGTCTTCCAGCCACCTTAGCTAGTCACACTAACCTCATGGCTGATGAGAAGCCAGGGGAAAGAGTCACCCAGAAAGAAACTATAAAGAGATTGTACAGCTGAAGGAGGATCAAATAAGAATGAACAAAAGGTAGAGCGTTGTGGAGGACATCTTTACTCGTAAAGGAAGCAAAAAACCTGAGCCTAGGAAAAAGCAAGTAGTAACAATGAAAGATTATTTATTTTATTATTTATTTATTTAAAAAAATTATACCCCGCCCCTCTTGCCACAGCCAACCCGGGACGGCTAACAACATAGAAGATGAACACAATAAAATATCATAACACATAATAAAACATCAATAAAAATAAAAAATAAAAGCCAACCCCCTCCCTCGCCAACCGCCACCCCCTACCCCCACCAAATGCCTGACAGAACAGCCGGGCCTTACGACGAGTTCAAAAAGCTGGGAGGTCCAGGGCCAGACGGGTCCCCACTGGGAGAGAGTTCCAAAGGCGCGGTGCAGCCACCGAGAACACCCTATTCTGCATGGACCCCCGAAAAACTCTGGGGACCTCCAGTGTGGCACCCCCGGATGACCGCAGGGGCCGGTCTAGGACCCGAGCAGTGAGGCGATCTCGCAAGTAGACAGGGCCCAGACCGTGTAAGGCTCTATAGGTCAAAACCAACACTCTGAATCGAGCCCGGAGGACTATTGGCAACCAGTGCCGAGACCGGAGCACTGGTATAATGTGCTCCTGGCGGCCCAGTCCCAGCAAGAGCCGGGCCAGCGCATTCTGCATTAGCTGCAGCTTCTGAGCCGTCACCATAGGTAGCCCCACTTAGAGTCTAGTCAAGAGGTGATAAAAGCATGCATGAGCGTGGCCAGGTCAGGAACTGAAGCCAACGACTGAAGCTGCCGCACCAGATGTAACAGGCAGAAGGCGCTCCTCCACACAGCCTCCACCTGGAGATCCAGGCAGAGCTGTGCGTCGAGGAGCACCCCCAGGTTCCGTACCTGGGAAGTCAGTGGAGGACAGATCTCATCAACCATGGGAACTGTCAATTCCACCAACTTACCCACTACCATCACCTCCGTCTTGTCGGGATTCAATCGCAGTCGGTTAGCCCTCATCCAAACAACGGGAAGCACTAAGACAACCGGGCCTGGATCTGTTGAAAATGAGACACACAGTTGGGTGTCATCCGCATACCGACAACACCTCACCCTGAACCCTCTAATCACCTCACCGAGCGGCTGCGTATACATGTTGAACAGGAGAGGGGACAAAACAGAACCCTGCGGAACCCCACACGAGAGGTCTCAGTAAGATGAAAAACAATCACCGAGAACCACCCGCTGAGTTCTTCCGGTCAGGAATGAGCGAAACCATTCGGGAACAGTCCCGCCCACCCCCGCACTGTCCCGCAGGCACGTCACCAACATCTCATGGTCAACGGTATCAAATGCTGCCGAAAGATCTAACAGGATTAATAGGGTCGATCGACCCCGATCCTTCTCATGCCGGAGATCATCTACCAAAGCCACAGGTGCGGTCTCAGTGCCATAACCCGGACAGAAGCCAGACTGAAAGGGATCAAGATAACCGATGTAGTCAAGATGCTCCTGGAGCTGTCGGGCCACTACCCGTTCAATAACCTTCCCTAAGAAGGGAAGGTTAGAGACAGGCTGATAACTGGCAGGGGAGTCAACGTCAAGCGATGGTTTCTTGAGCAGAGGCCGCACCATCGCCTCCTTGAGGTAGCTTGGCACTCTGCCCGTCCGAAGGGAGGCGTTGACCACCCCAGCCAGCAACAGCCCCATTGTCTCCTGGCAGCTCTTAACCAGCCAGGTCGGGCAAGGATCTAATTCACACAAGGTGGCCCAAACCGCCCCAAGAACCTCCACCCCGTCACCGACTTCGCATTTAACAGCCCCACCACCGGGTTGGGGACCCCCTGACCGAGTCCTACCTGCTCTACTGCTAGAGGAGAGGTGAGCGGGACATGCAGTCGGCATCTATCCCGCCTCACCGATCCCATTTCCCCAACCTGTCACGACCCCAATAGCCACGCCAACTCCCACCCCC
>QEPC01003849.1:4586422-4598000 GCA_003113815.1 Sphenodon punctatus | reverse complement strand
GAAGCGACGGGCGAGGTGGATGACCCTGGCAGCAGAGTTCTGGATGGAGATAAGGGGAAAAAGGGGAGACCAGAAAGAAAGAGGTTACAGTTATCGAGGCGAGAGATGACCAGAGCATAAACAAGAGTTTTGGCACACGAGAGAGAGAAAAGGGCGAAACTTAGCAATGCTATGGTGGGAGAAGCGACAGGATTTAGCAACAGAGTCAATGTAGGGTTTAAGAGAAAGGGGTGAGTCAAAAATGAAGCCTAGGCTACGGGCTTGGGGGACAGGCAGGATGGTGACTCCATCAATAGTTATTGACAGCGAGGAAGGATTAGGGGGGGGGAAGATAAGGAGTTCAGCTTTAGCCATGTTGAGTTTGAGTTGACGTTGAGACATCCAGGTAGAGATGTCAGAGAGATAGTTGATGAGACGAGCTCATCAACTGTCATTGAGAGGTTTATGTCACTGAGAGGTTGCAGGTGCAATTTATGTCACAGAGGTTGCAGGTGTACACACTTGGCTTAGTTACGGGAAAAGAGGGGGATCCTGAGGCTAGAGAGTTGTAAACAAGGAATTCATGGGGATGAAATAGGTAGGTTTTAATCCAACTTGTTTGCCCCTAACAGGGCACAGTTCAAAGGGATAAGGAGCCCACATGGAACATTTGGGGGAAGGAAATCATCCTATGTTTGTGGCAAGAATAAACTTGGTCATTAACCAGGCCAGAAGGTAAGGAGGAGGAAGGAATATTGCTGGATTGTTATGGAGAGAGCAGTTTGACAGGAGACATGGCAGTTCAAATGGCTACGGAGGTCATATGAAATAGAGATGCTCATATGAAGGAGCATGGGAAGAATTTTAATACTGCTATTCCTGTTCTGGGCGAGGCGGGGGTGTCACACGACTTCAGACACCAGGGCGGTCCAAACTGGTACCCTATCCTTGCACCTTCTGCCATGATTTGCGGGGGGAAGGTGGTTAGAAATTATGGGGAAACCCCCACAACAGAGAAGTCTACTGAAAAGCTTGTGCCTGGCAATTGAGGTGGCACCGACCCGTGCTTGCCACCCGACCCCACCCCTTCTGTTTTAAGAGAACTAGCGCCAGTAGCTTGCTCCAATCCGGCAAGACAAGGGTTCGTGCTTTGTATGTTAGGGCTGCAGTAACAAAACAGAAGGTTCGCTGAAAGGCTTTCAAAAGGCCAACGTTATTTAAGAGCCTTTAAAAGAGCATTCTCCTCCTTCCGGCTACGGATTCTGTATGCGGGCTTTGCCAATGCTGTCAGATACTGGCTACAAACATAACATGCTGACCACAAAATGTGTTAAGTGGGTAATTTCTCCTTGCTCATACTTTAATGCACTGGTGTGTGTGTGTGCGTGTGCGCCAAATGAGAAATTATTTGCAATTTCTTAGTTTTTCACTTGGGGGTGCGGAAAGTCCCACCCTGGGTTGTATTTTGTAGGGCCTCTTCTCTGTTCCATGCAGACAGAGTACTAGCTGCTGCTGCTCATGTCGCCAAGCTGTCTGGAAAGGTTAAACAAGTCCATGGACAGCAAAAAAAATTCCAAATTAATATAATAGTAGAATTTCACTCTCTCCGGTTGGGAAGTTCCACTCACATTCTGATGAACAGCTAATTCAACGTAGTTGGGCTCTGCTTATGTTTTACTCCTGAAGCACTCCAATCGAAGTTATTCAAGTATAGAGCTATGTACGCCTGAAAAATCAGGAGTGCTACGCCCCTTCGGTTTGTATTTCAAAGTAACTGGTTTGTCTGAATACTTAGGAGTGTGAAAAGTAGAGAACTGGGTTTAGTGACCATTATGTCTTAGCGGGGGTGTGCGTGTGTGTGATGCAATACTACTTACTTCAGTTTACATTGTTCACCTGAACGCACTACTAAAAGGGATTTAATTAAGTTAAGGGTATAAGGAGCTGCCCGAATCAGACCAATGGTCCATCTTAGCCCAGTATTGTCACAACCTGACATGGCAGCAGGGTTTCAAATCTGGCTCTCCAGGATACCTGGCAGAGGCCTCACCCAGGCGTACTCCCAAGACCCTCCAGAATCCCCAGCAGAGGCCTCACCCAGGCGTGCTACCAGAGATCCTGAATCGAAGATGCCGGGGATTGAACTTGGGACCTTATACATGCAAAGCCACTTGAGCCACGGCCCACAGTAAATTGAAGTTACTCACTTCAGATTTACCTTTGTTCTTAGCGTCAGAAGGCCGCATACTGGCGCTATTTTGGCAGTTCTGGTAAATTCATCCATGAATGCCAAGTACCTTCTACACGATGTCACGTTGCTCTGCAATTGTCACTGCTTACTCAGACAAAAAGAAAATCCTTTCCACAGCTCCTCCCAACCTATTGTGTACTTTTACTACCTCGCCTCTCCTGCCACAGGCAGCTCGGAGCGGCTTACAATTCGTAAAAACAACATTAACAGCACTAAAAGGAGGAAAAGAGCCAGCTGATCAGGTTTGCATCCTTTAAGCCAGTAGTCGTTATGTAACTTGGAGAATTAACTGGATAAACTTGGACTACAGTAAAAATATCAAGGTAGCTTATTTTTCTGTTCTTCATTATTAAGTTTGCAAATAAGAGACTGCAAGACTAATTGGATGCCTTCCACCTCTTTAAATTGACAAACTGAGTCTGGGCCGAAGGAAGATTTTTTTCCCCTTTCTATTAGATGTAAAGCAAATTGAACAAGTATTTCATGAATTATGACACACAAAATAAAAGTATAGTCCACGGACCAACAATTCTAATTTTCTTTTTAACCACTTTGAAGCAAGAAACTTGAAGAAGAAGAAGAAAGATTTAAACCTAGGTTTCTGCTCTTATTTTGTCAAGATCTAGCAAAAAAGAGAGGCCATTTCACTATATTCCTATAGAAACTGCCAACGTTTTCAACGGAATACCAGAAGGAAACAACAGCTCTGATAGCCTCCAATACCGAATTCAGTGATAAATTGTCATTAAAAGAAGAACAGATTTTTAGCTGTTTCCTTGCAGAGATATTTTAAAAAATTTCAAACTTTTACTATCCCGTCCCTCCTGCCACAGGCAGCTCGGGGCGGCTTACAATTCGTAAAAACAACATTAACAACACTAAAAGGAGGAAAAGAAAATAACCCCATAGCCAAAAAACCCTCCACCCCCTCACCCATCTCCTCTGCCAAATGCCTGGCAGAACAGCCAGGTCTTACAACTTCTCAGAAAAGAGGGGCGATCCGGGTCTCCACCGGAAGGTAGTTCCACAGCCGTGGTGCAGTCACCAAGAACGCCCTCCCCTGCGTGGCCCCCCCAGAAGACACGGGGGACCTCGAGCAGGGTGCCCCCGGATGACCGCAGGGGTCGATCCAGCACCCGGGGGGTGAGGCGGTCCCGCAGATACGTAAGGCCTAGGCTGTTTAGGGCTTTATAGGCCAAAACCAACACCTTGAATCGGGCCCGGAAAACCACCGGCAGCCAGTGCAGAGAGCGGAGCCCTGGTGCAATATGCTCCCGGCGGCCCAGTACCACCAGAAGACGGGTCGCCGCATTCTGCACCAGCTGCAGTTTCCGAGCCGTCATCATGGGTAGCCCCACGAAGAGCGCGTTACAATAGTCCAATCTGGAGGTGACGAAAGCATGGGTGATGGGATTGTAAGTGTGATTGTATTGCTTACCAGGGGAAAAACAAACCCACCCCTCCACCCCACCCAAGAAGTTAAACGGACAATTTATTTTGTGCAAGACCTTTTTGTTTGGCCAAACATTTGGTAGGGTAAGATAGGAGTGGGGAGTTTGGGGTATGGATTTTTAAATGGTTTTATGCCTGCATATTTTAAAATATATTTTTATTTGTTGTAACCTTCCCTGAGCCCAGGGAATGGGTGGGATATACATTTCAATATAAAAAACTCTTTAATGCAAGCACTTCAAATGATAGATTCATTGATCCAAAAGAGATGCACAGACAGCTTTTTTTGTTTCTTTTGAGGAAGACGATGAAGAGAACAGGAAGAGGCAAAGTCTACATACGCCCTCTGCTAGCTGAATTACTCATTTCCTGCAAATTTAAACTGATTCTACTTTTATTATTATTTTAAGCTGGCATTTGTGCAAGGCTTTTTTATCCGTAAGTAATTTGATCCTTGCTTGCATTTCTCCCCAAAGCTCGATGAACATTGCATCAATACTGTAAGGACACAGGGAGTTCCTGGTGGGAGTTGAAGCTCTCAATGCAAGTGAGAGATGTGGCATCTGAGCAACCATTTTTAAACAAACGATCCTTACAACTTTGTGCAATTCGTCTTATACTGAAAGGCAAAGGATACGGCCGGCGCCGGCAACGCGACTTAGTAACCAGCAGCGTGTCAGCACCGCAGAAGGATCTCTTTAAAGGTCAAGAGAGCATATGATGCAGTTGAGTAGTAATACAAGCTTTTAATACAGGCTAAAGATACTTTAAGCGGGACCATTTATCAAACAGCAGCATCAACCCGCCAGCATTCCGAAATCCATCTTATTACGAAGTGGGGAAAGCAAAACAGGAAACCCAAGCTTTCCCCATCACCCCATCTTGCCCGTCCTATCACCTTTGCACTGATGGACAGAGGAGGAACTGAAAGAATGCAAAAGATTTGCAACTGATTATGCAACAAAATGATGCAAATGCTGCACTGAGGAAAGACGACTTTCTTAGCTGCGTTGGCAAGAGGAGGAGATTTGCAAATGGAAGCATTATTGAAATTCTACCCGAGAAGGCAGTTTTCCTCAGCTCCATGGGGCCTGCCATGTTAAATCACATTTGAATTCACAGAACAAGGCGGCTAGAATACCAGCATGGCAGTTACTGGCACATTTCAATGGAAACACTGCCGCCTTGTTAGTGTGGTGGAAATCATAAGCCTTTCTTTGTATTTGCTTAATGCACATCAATGAAAGCACGCTGGGCCGTAGCCAGGACACTTTGGCTTGTAGTGTCTACAATTTGATAAATTGGGATCATTCTGCCTACCCAGGGCAAACATTGTAATGCCCAAAATGAAACTGAGCTGGGAAAGACAGTTATTTTAACAATTTATAGAGAAAGCATGACTGTAATCATTCATAATCGTTAGGCTGCTTCTCAACTAGCCAAAGTTGTATTTCATCTGCACGCTGAGCAACGGCATGAACACCATGGGGGCCTTTCCAGTATGAAGAAATTCTATTTTAAAAAAAAGTTCACACAAACCCAAAACGTGGTTAATCTCTCACCCCTTTCGAGGCCGACACTAGACAGCTCCCCCTCCTGACAAAAGCAAAACCCTTGGGCCACCACGCACAGGAGATGGAGCCGCTGGTTTCGAAATCTGACAAACTGGTATGTTGTCAATTTAAATAAACAAACCGCAGTTACATCATTCGCTAAAACCACTTGTGTGCAACCTTCACACAGGCAAACACTCTGGAACTGTACAGGGGCGGCAGAATCGGACCCTAAGCACCTAAGAAATGAACAATAATAGGTAGCGGAGGAGGGAGGGGAAGGCTCATTTAAGAAAAGATTGTGCAAGGAAGGAAAAAAGCCCATTCTTATTGACACACGGTAAGACGCTTGACACGGATAGAGTTTAGAATTCTTGATTTAATTAAGCAATTTAATACTAAAAGGAACAACTTAGCAACACTCTTAGTAAGAGCAAACAGGTTCCTCATTAAACCTATCCTGCCTGGGTACCCAAATGATGATACGTTGCACGAAAAGGGAGGAGAAAGGGGGCTTGGCTAATCCCTGTTATTTTATAAGCTTTTTGAGGCACTAATCCCTTGATCTCATTGTAAGGGATTAACATTACTCTCTTGCCAGTAAACTTAAGGAGTTTTGAGCCAGATGCAAAGGAAAAGTAAACCACAATCTGCATTCTGTGGAGGAGACTGCTACCACACAGCGGGTCACAGCGGAGAATCTCCTCCTCGGCTACCCTCTAAAGCAGGGCTGTCGAAATTCAAGGCCATTGCCGGCTGGGATTGCCTCACAGTTGTTTGTTGGGGGGCTGGATGCCACAAAAACCTCTCTTCGTGCCGCCAGAGTAGGTTAGCTCTGTAGCGCAGGGGGGTAGTCGAGCCCCTGCTCAAACCTATCGGCACAAACGGTACGAGTTAAACGGGCCACGGCTGGAGCGGTTGTTGCGCAACATCATTCTGGAAATTCAGACAAAACTAATATTTAATTAAAAAATGGATTTTGAGACCACGGGCTGGAAGGCACCCAACTGATTCAGCCCATGGGATTCTAGTTGGACAACCCGGTTTTAAAAAAAATTCCCCTTCCCCTGCTAAATGCTAGTCAGGACGGAGATGGTAGTCGGTCACTCTGACCCATCATGACTGGGATGCAACAACTTCAGGTTAGTCGACTCTTAAGTCAAGTCGGATGCCTAAGCAAATTCGATGAGACATCAAAGTGTGCTCCACGGGGTTTTGTTTTTCTTTTCCAAACAAGCAATGTGCCCCTGCAATGGGGTGGATGTGGGTCCATGGCTGCTGAGCGGCACTGCCACAGGGCACCCACTCAGGTGGAGTGCGTGGAGAGGGATTCAAGTAGGTGGCACTCAGCCTGGCTACGCTGGCCAGGGAGGCAAGCCCCTACACCCTCGCTCCCCCCTTGGTCACAGACCATAGGGAAAGGGGGGAAGTGTGCTGGGCTGACCTTTTGCAATGGACATGCTCCCGGCATGAGCGTTGGGGAACCTGGGCTCCCCAGTGCTCCCGGGCAGTTCTTGTGACTTGCAACAGCTGCGTCCCCCACGCCCACAGTGCCTAGAAGCGGCCTGCGGGCATGGCTGGCCGTCCCAGCTCACCGAGTTATTTGGCTTGCTCAGCACTCTGGATTTCCAGACAGTGCCCTGTGCGTGGCCATGAGTGGGTGCTTTGTGGCTCATGGGAGCACGCATCCCCCTACTCCACCTTCAGACGGGGGGTGGGGTCAGCTCCGTGGCTCCTGGGTGGCCAGGCGGGGTAGCATCTTGTCTAAAAACACCCCAAAAGGTGAATCCGTGCTGGGTCTGAAGCAGCATGCGAACCCTGTGGATGTCAATGGAGCGATTTCTTGGAAGAAAACGTGGCCTGGAGACCTCTTCAAGGCACTGTATAGCTGCAAGGAACTAACAGGTCTTGTGAAAATACCGTTAGTTTGCTGGACCCAATGTCTTTGGTTTTCTGAAAAACCTAGTTATAAGCTAGTGAGGTTCAACTGAAATGATCCCTCACTTAACTAATCAGCAAAACTCATCATTCTCACCAAAAAGAAGAGAGAAAAAAAAGCTGGCGGACTCAACCCACTTCGCAGCCAGGATTTCAAGGCAGAGATGAGTAGCGAGGATGCCTATTCCTGAGGTTTAATTATAGCGCATAGAATTAAATTACACTTGTCAAAACAGATTAGGTTTTGGGTTGCAGTACCTTTGATTTTAAAATGGCAGAGATTCATTCTTCATTAAAAGTACTTACTATAGAGTTACCTTCAGATTTTTTAAAAAGAACAAGATAAAACACACAGAAATAGCAATAATAAAAAAAATCTGGATTAAACGGCGATGGGCAGCACGCATGCCAACCAATTCATTTAAAGGGATGCCACTGGCTCCAACATGACCCCAAAATACAGGTGGTGTAAAATCTTTCTTCTTTTTTTTTTTAAATTGTGTCAAAGAAACAAGTAAAAATCCTACAAAACGTAATTCTAAATTTAAAATAGTTCCTCAGCGGGCAATTGTCCACATAGGTTTAATCTACAGCCCCCTACTAGGAAGGCAGCAGAAAGACTGCAATGTTTTTTCCAGTCTGTTTACACATCGGGATCTTCCCTTGCTCAGCTTCCGAGATGAAAATTTGTCTTTTGCTTTGCTGAAACAAACACCCAGCAACTTGAATTTCTGGGCCTCTCGGCCATTTTACAACACACCTTTCTAGCATTGCAAAGCTACCCCAGAAACCCACGCGCATCATGCCTCCTCTAATATTCTAGGGGAATCAGAACAAAGTGTACCAATTTTTAATTTATTTATTTTTTAAAAGAAGGCTGGGTACAGGAGACAGCACAGTAAAAATACAAGGGAAAAACCACAGCTGCTGTCTACAGCAAGTGCTGCAAGTTATCTTCGTTCATGCAAATGTTCAACCAAGAAGAGAGTTCCTCTCTCTCTCCGCTCTGTAGCAATGCCACAATCTCGCATTCAGCAAGCTGTATTCTTTAGGGCTAAACAGTCAAGGAGGACAATTGTGAAACCATCCAACGACACCCACGTTAGCTCCTTCCACTTTAAAACTGCTTTTTCGCTAGTTCTGCATCACCATTACGGTCTCGTGGAAACTGTTAGACTGATAAGATCAGGTGGATGGAAAGTAGGCCCACCCGATACTACTATTGCTCTTTGAAATAGACACGGACTTGAACCTGCTTTCGCTTGTGACTCTCAGTGCAATGGTATCGACTACGCCCGTAAATAACTTGTATAGAGCAAAATTAAAATTACAAAGCAGCAGCCATGCGGGACAACATTGTGATTCCAGGAGTCTTAGGTCAGAATAGACCCTTCTTCTGTTGGTTAATAGCGGTGGTTAAATAGTCAGCTACCCACCATTGCGTTTTAACTATTTCCTGGTTAGAAGAAAATGACTAAATCCACTTCCGATATTTATTTCTACTTTTCTGTATCAAAAAAGTCCCCCCCTGCCCCCCAATCCAAGTAGCTACATGACTTCATGTTTTGATAGGATGGGCTCTCTCCCTGCTGATTAGTTGCTCTCAGTTCTTATTCCCTAAAATGGGAGACTGTTCATCTTAAACCCCCTGACTTACAATAAAGCCAGATACCCAAGCCTTGATGTCGAGAAAGGGAAGACCTATGCAACCTTCCCTGCTGCTTCAATATCTTCCCCTGTTGGCTCCTTAATCCACTACCCTGAACTCCCTCCCTGTATTTAAACAATGGTAAGATCAGAGCACAACTTACACCAGACTGGACATCTGAATGGAGATGGACATCTGTAAGAAAAATTAAAACCCCAAACACACACAAAAGACAGCAGGAGTCAAACAAAGAGCTGCACTAACATCAAGTCCCACCGGCACTGCGGCGGCGGCTCCTGCGAGGCTGTAAATTAATACAGTTTAAAACCGTCCTGATGAAGCAAAGGGTCTGTAATTGACAGATCCATCTGCTAGGCCACAGTCAAGGCCAGCAGACAAAATGAGCACTGGCTCTTTAAAGACAGCACCATTGTATCACCAAATGAGACGCTCCCCCTAAAAAACAATCAATTGATCAAAGGGCAAGAACGCTCAAGTCACACAGGATAGGAAAGTCTCCTATTCCAAACAGCAAATTCTCTCTAACAATGACATCTTTAAAGAGAAATGTCTCTTCCTGTGCACAAACAATCCCTGATCACCTACCTCAAAGAAATCTTAACACAGTTTTCAGAATACAGCTGAAATTTTGTGCTTCAAGTCTTGCCTCAGCCAGAAACTCGCTGGAAGACCTTGGGCCAGTCACAATATTCTTTCAGCCTAACCTACCTCACAAGGTTGTTGTCAGGATTAAAAGTTGTGTTTATTAGTTGTACGTAAAGTGCTCCGAGTGCCATGGCGGGGGGCACTATATCAAAAATAAAGATTATTATTACTACTACTATGTTGGGTACCTCTCCCAGTAGCCGAGTACTGATCAGGTGCCAATTACCCGGAAAATTCGTTTTTACCATTACCACTTTATTATTTACTGATCAGTAAATCTGTATGGGGGAAAGTAGCAGAAATCAGGATGGTAACTAAAAATAAAAATAAATCTGTATCGGAAGTTGGTATTCTGGGACCAGAAGTCAGTAAATCAGGTACCAGAGTCAAGTATCTCAAATCCCATGGGTATACCCATTTTAGCAAGTACTCACTAAACCTCTAATTCAAACCCATCCTTCTCAGGCAATCATACCTACCTCTGATTACCTAAATTGATTACAACTAATATTGTTGGTCCAGACTCCTCCTAGTTTCCCTGTGTGTTCTGACCATCCTGAGAAATCATTTCTGAAGATTTCATTTTTAAAAGTAAGGATAATCAACTTGTGTCTTTAGGCAGGCAGAGAGAATGGATAAATACGTATGCAAAGGTCACGAAATCTGTAGGCGACTGGGCGCCATTTGGTGCCCAGAAAACAAAGGTTGGCGACTGCTTCAGGGGGGCAGTGGGGCAAGAATGGTTTAATGTCAGGATAAAGTCTGGCGACTGAATATTATTTTTTTTTGCTCCTGGAGTTCAATCTGAAATTTTATGCCATATATGCAGTATATTAAAAGTTCTCATTTAACATCAAGAAGGTTTACATATTGAGGCCTCTTCCCATATAAACTGAATATACAGCTATCTGAAAAGCAAAACGCGAGATAAATTGTTTAAATAAAGTGTAAGTCGCACACTTCCTGTCCATGCAGTTGTCAGCACAGCAGGTTCACACACACACACACACACACACACACACCAGCAGCCTGTTTTATTAAGAGTGGTATAAATAAGATCAAAGCAACTTTTTATTAGTTAAGAAGTCTGACCGAGCTAGGGGGTTTGGAATCCTGTTCCAAATGTGGCTTTCAGTACATCGGTGTCTCTTCTAGAGGAAATCATAATTTGATTATCAGGAAAAGCATTCCATAAAAGAGAAACTAGAAGTGCCAAGTTGGAACAATACTAAGGTAAGAATACGGTTTGTATTCTTCCAGCACAATAATTTCAGTTTCCCTTTCTGCGAAAAGCTTTTCCTAGAATCAAAGATTATTTTTTTTTAAAAAAAAAAGACAGACTAAAAACTACATTGGATAGTATACCCTGGAAGCCCACTTTGTATAATCTCCAGGAAGAGATGCCAAAAAAAATGCACGAACTGTACTTATTTGAAAAGGCCTATTTGTCCACCCTTTCAGAATCGCTTTTCTTCACAGATTTAAAGCCTTCAAGCCCCCAACCATGGCGCTTACAACCTACGAGAACCTCGTCGAGTGCCAGACCTGACTAGTGGACGCAGACCACCACAGTGATATGAATCCAAAATAATAATAATAATGAAAAACAGAACTGGAGAGACCTTTGCAATTCATTAGGCTGAGCAGGTATTGTAGACCAAGCAATCTTCATGGCTGGGGTATGGGTTTATTCTGCTAGCTCATCATCTCTCGGGTGGGAATAAGGCGGCCCCAAATACTCAGTATCAGTAATAAAAAGCTACTGATTTTTATATTGATGTTTTTTAACACTGGGGTGCGGGAACCTTTCTGTCCTGGGGCCGAGGGCCACTTTGAAAATTAGTACAAGCTCTCGGGGCCTTGTACAAATACTCAAGAAAAGGAGGGTCCAGATCATGGATTTATGCCATATATCTGTGTGCATGCTTATTATTATTATTAACAAACATTTATATAGCACCAGCAGTGTACCTGGCACTTTACAAAGTAATCAAATAGACACGGTCCCTGCCCCTAGGGCTTACAATCTGAGAGACAGGAGCTGGAGGAGAGACTTAGGAAGGGGAACAGAGGGAGAGACAAGGGGTCTAA
>QEPC01003849.1:4555860-4573024 GCA_003113815.1 Sphenodon punctatus | reverse complement strand
CCCTGCTCCCCACAGCAAGGGGGACAATGCCACTCTCCCCTACAGAGCACCCCTCCCCCTGCTCCCCACAGCAAGGGGGACAATGCCACTCTCCCCTACAGAGCACCCCTCCCCCTGCTCCCCACAGCAAGGGGGACAATGCCACCCTCCCCTACAGAGCACCCCTCCCCCTGCTCCCCACAGCAAGGGGGACAATGCCACCCTCTCCTACAGAGAACACGCCCCCCCCCCTTCCCTATCACAAAGAAAATTCCTCCCTTTCTTTAAGGGGCTCACGTCGCCCCCACGGTTCCAGCCCCCATCCCATGGGGTCTATAGGGGGCACGCTCCCCCTGTTGCCTAAGCAACCACCCCACTCCAGGCAGACAGCTCCCCCTGCCCCTGTGCTACTGGGCAATGGGATGAGCTCGGGGAGCCCCCCTCCCCAGGCAAGATAGATAAATGCACCCCGATGAGGGGAGCCCCCCTCCTCCACTGAGGGGCAGCCCCACCAGCGCCTTACTCCCTTGACTCACCCAGAGATGCTGCAGCTGCTGCCCTGGCGGAGGAATCCGAAGAACAGAGGGAGCTGACAGCCGTCTCACTCACTCACTGGCAGAGACACACTCGCTGCCAGGGCAGCCAAGCCAGAGCATGGAAGGGCCCGGATGTGGAGCGCTCCGCCCCCGGCCTGCCCAGCGTAGGGCAACGCAGTGTGGCTTCGTTTCCCGCACTGCGCATGCTCGCCCCCCCGCCGCTGGCTTTGGAAGGCAGAGGGCTGCGTTTCGAACGTGCGCGGTGGCGAGTCTGAGCAGCCCAGCCGCGCGCTCCAGTCGGTGCCCGTTCGTGCCAGCGGGCCAGGTTTGCTGCTTGCTTACCCCTCCTGCAGTTTAAACGCAGGCTGCATTGATGCCAGCGCGGAAGGGGTTTGGGAGCAGTTCAATTAAGTTTTGTGGGGGCAGATCCACGTGTCATAGAATCATAAAATCAATAATAATAATAATAATAATAATAAATAAATGAATAATAAGGTTGGAAGGTACCTCAAAGGCCCTACAGCAGGGGTGGGGAATCTGTTCCCTCCCAGGGGCCGCTTTGAAAAGGAGTACAAACTCTGTGGGTCACGGGCAGAAAGAGCAGGGGGCAGATCATGGCACTGTCCCCCTACCCCTTGTGTGCATCCCCTTAACGCTGCCCCCTGATCAGTCTATCGCCTGATGGAGATTCCTGTGTGACCTGGAAGCTTGCATGCTCTCGCCAACAAAAGTTGTTCCAGTCAAAGATCTCAACTACTTTGGGTGTCTCTAGACGGATGTGGGGCTGCCCACCTTCGGTGCTGCTCCGGGGGGTGTACCCCCACATCTGCCTGCATCCGACCACACCTGGGTCCATTTTAAACGGAATCGCCAGTTGCCCTGGCCCGCAGTCTGCCTGCAAGGTGACCGTGCTCACTGTCACCACTGAGAGGGTGTAGCAGTGTTGTGTGAACTTGCTCAGGCTTTTCGCTTTGGGCTGGCTCAGCTACACCCAAGCACATCTGTGAGGCATCCGGTGCTATCCTCCACTCTATGCAGCCCCTGCTCCTCAGCTAGCACCGGCAGCCTTGCAGGGGCTAAATTCCTTAAAGGGGCAGCGTCCCAATTAAGCTGCACCCTGCTACACCTGTGCAGGTAAATGTGGCAAACATTAGGGCTCCTAATGTAGTAACTCGGGAATTTTGCAGGCTCCTAACCTTGCACAATTCCAGGACTTTTGATTAAGTAACACTGATTAAGTAACATTATGTAAAGCCGTATCGCTCCCATCTTGCCGACAGTGGATGTTCGTTGTATCTCATTCTTCCTACAGGAAGGGCAGCGGAAACTTCTAGAGCACAAAACGATGCTGTGCTAGAGCATCTAGGAGACGATGTAGCAGCAGATAAATTCTTTCCCCTCCCATGGGCAACTTTGAAACTTATTAAGGCTCCATGGACTGGATAGGAGTTGAGGGCAGGGCTGTGTGCTCAGGGGGCAGAGAGAAGGGCTTGTGCAAAATCATGTCTCTCTGCTCATGTTTCTCCAGCCTAGCTGCTGCAGGCAGGCTTTCACATGTAGATCAGCTCTCAAGATGGCTTTAGGATGGAAGAGCCTCAAGGTGACTCACTGGCCACTTTAAATAGTTTTCCCCTTCTTTGTCTCTGTTCTCACTTTTGGGGAATCGTGGGGTTGGTCACGTACCAATCCAGGCAAACACAAAGGCCCATCTAAATGTCAACAGGGCTGTCTGGCAAGAGTTTTCAATACACATTTTGGTATCTCTTTGTATTTCCTGTAGCCTGATGACGTGTCAGAGCCCTAATTTGAGTTCTACGGCTCTCAATTGTAACCTTACATACATGGGGAACCTTTGGCATTACATATTTACCAGACTTGTAGTCTACATGTAGTCCCGTGTTACACGTGTGTGACCCTATGTTCCTCCGTGACACTCCCCACCATCCTGAGCACTCTCCGAGGGCTGGCCTCCAGGGCCCAAGGTGCACCCACTGTCCTCTCCTGTGGCCCCGCCTCCCTTACATCCTCTGCAGGGTCATAGAGGTGGTCGTATTTGGGGCCCTGCTGGGAAGGAGTGGGGGTTCTGCACCTTGCCGTGATGAAAACAGGAGCCATTGCGGGGGGCCCTGGAAGTACTAGAGAAAATAACTGTGCCTGGGTTGCTGTGTGACTGCACTTCCCCTAAATACCTCCAGCTCCTATCTGGCCCAGCCCCAGGGAGCTTGCTCTGATTTTCAAAGTGGCTCACAGGAGGGGAAAAGTTCCTCACCTCCTGTTATAAGATGATCCAATATTATTTGTTTTATTTTAATTAATGCAATTCCGCTTAACCAGGAGATTTCATATTTTGCCCAACTTTTATAGGATGCTTCAATTTTCCTAATCAAAGGAGTACAGTTGGTTAAAAGATAGGAAACAAAGGGTAGGAATAAATGGTCATTTTTCAAGTTGGCGATGGGGTGCCTCAGAGGTCAGTACTGCTCAACATATTCATTAATGATCTGGAAAGGGGTGTAAAGAGGGAGGTGGCTAAATTCACAGATGACACCAAATTATTCAAGATAGCGGCAGATTGGGAGGCGCTCCAGAGGGATCTCACACGACTAGGTGACTGGGCAATAAAATGGCAAATGAAATTCAGTGTTGACAACTGCAAGGCGATGCACATGAGGGGGGTAATAATCCTCATTTTACACACACACTGCTAGGTTCTGATCTGGGTGTAACCACTCAGGAGAAGCATCTTGGAGTCATTCTGCAGAGCTCCTTGAAGACAGCAGCATCAAAAAGGCAAACCCAACACCGGGCATTATTGCGAAAGGAATAGATAACGCCGCTGTATAAATCTTTGGTATGATCCCACCTTGAGTATTGTGTGCAGTTCTGGTTGCTCCATCTAAAGAAAGACATATCAGAACTGGAAAAGATTCAGAGAAGCGCAACAAGGATGATAGAAGGGGATGGATCGATTTCCATATGAGGAGTACTTTTTCACTCAGCGGACAAGACAGTTGTGGAACTCCTTGCCAGAGGAGGCAGTGAAAGCCAGCAGCATAACTAGCTTCAAATGGAAATAAGATAACATTTTTAGAGGCTAGAGCGAGAAATGCCTACTAATTGGGGCTGAAATCCCAAGCTACTAGTAGTTGAGAGTGGTTAGGAGGTGATGGGTCACACCTCCATGACCTGTATCATGAATTTCTCTTGAGTTACTGGAGCTGGCCACTGTCGGAGACAGGATGCTGGGCTAGATGGACTGCTGCTCCGACCCGGTACGGCACTTCTTGTGTTCTTAAGGGTGAGCAGAGGCATTCTCAGTGGCTGCCCCACAATTATGGAGCTCCCTCCCCTGGAGGTCCCTCTGAGCCAGAGCCTGCTTGTTTTCCGAAGGCAATGTAGTACCTTTTTATTTGGCCAGGCATCTGGCAGGTGGAGATTAGATTTGGGGAGGTTAGGGTTAAGAGTTTTTAACTTGCTTTATTTTTGTCTATTTATGATTTTGTGTGTTGTCACTTGCCCTGAGCCCACAGGATAAGGCAGGAGAATGCATTTAAATAAATAAATTTATATTTGTCTTTAATCTCCCTTTGTAAATTGGGTCTCCCTACACAGATATCTAAGAGGTCAGATTGTCATTGTTTATTTTAAAACCAGATGGTTTGCCATGGTTTGAGATTTCTTTTTGTAGTTAGTGTTTCTTTTTAACCTGCCTGTCATTAGTCATAGACAAACACCTCTACCAACTTTACCTGGGAATCTGCTGCTCATTATTTAACATCAGCAGCAAAGGAAAGGCGGGGCGTTACAGTGTCTCTGCAAGCTGCCTCCCACTGGAACAGCAGGGTGTTGTCCTTATGTCTTGCAATCTTGTGGACATACACCCTGCCAGAGAAGAGAACGCATTTGCATGCAACTTGGAGACAACAAGAAAGCACGTTCACACGGGGTAGGGCTTCCAGTGGGAGTAGGTGCCACAGAGGTTAAGATGTAGAGTAATGGAGGTCACAGACATTTCATTACATAAATTACAGTCCTGTTCTCATTGACATCAGTGGCTCAGCTCCCCTAGAGTTTAATGGGTCAAGATGAGTATTTGCCTTGTGCCAATAATGTGCCTGGCACTCAACCATCATTAATTAGAGACAGATCCCTGCCCCAAGAGTCTTACAATCTAGGGTGAGCAAGGGAGAGGGAAGACGATAAGGAGAGACAGGGATACGGTCATGAAACAGACGTCTCAAGTCCCCTTGCGAAGCGGCACACGGAATGAAAAGCTAGCAGAAGAAGCATCAGGGAGCAGCCTGTGGGGCTAGGGAAAGTCTGATGGAAGAGCTAGGTTTTTACCTATGGTAGCATCCACAATACGCAACAGAAGAAAAGGGAGAATCAGAGCTGACTGATCATGGAAATACTGGGTAAAAGCAGGTGTGACAATAGCCCGCTCTGGCCCTCTTTGTCCCGGTCCTCTCCTGCACATCGGTGCAGGCGCTGCCAGATGTTGGCCTAGATTGCCCCACATCACGTCAGCGGCAAGTCCAGGCTCTGAGCTCGGAAAACCACCGAGGTCACAGCCCGGGCAACGGTTCACCCGATTGTGCCAAAGCGGACCAGAGCAGGCTATTATGTCTGTTCCTGCTGGCCTGGATTGGGTCCACCACGGCTAGCTACCATGGCTGGCTGTCATGGCAGGGGCTATGGGGACTGGGGGTTGGCCGGCCGGCCGGATGTTTGCAACCCGGTTGCTTGCCCCTGTGTTGGGCTGCCCAGCCCAGTCCGAACCATGTCGGTGGTGGTTTCCCAACCGGACCCAGCCATGTTTGTTTTTACCCATTGTCTTCACCCAAAATTAAAAATTCTGAAACTAGTCTGAGAAATTCAGAATCAATATTGAACGTTTCAAAAGGCTCCACAAATTGCCTTTGGACTTCCATTTCAATGCCATTTCAACGCGTTTTCCATTTAAAAACTTTCTGTGAACTTTGGGAGAAAAACAAAACAGCAACAAACCAAGTCCAAGAATGCAAGTGAAAATTTGGGGGGAAATGTTGTAATGATCCTGATGGAATTTTCTATTGGGATTTCATTTCAAGAGCAACAAAACAGACTTCTAGGGAACAGGCTCTCAGACTGGGCTGGCAGCACAAAGGGGATCAGATCATCCACAGACGGATGTCCAACCTCAGCTGAGATTTGATATGTACTTTGCATGTTTTTCTTGCTGGTTGGGGGGGGGGGGCGGGTCACAAGATTACATATTTAAGTCTCAAAATGAATGAGTTAATTATAGTAATTTATATAGTCCTCTCAGAGTTCGCAGCATTTCACAATCTTTACCTGTTATTAATTATTATTATTACTAAAAATAATACATAATTTGTTTACATAGCCCCAGCAATGACCTGGTGCTGAACAGTCCTAAGAACACAGTCAGTGCCATACTGGGTCAGACTGAACCCAGCATCCTGTCTCCGACAGCGGCCATTCTCGGTCACTTGGGAGAAGTACCAACAGGTCACAACAGGGCAATCCATTCTTTACTGTTCACTCCCAAATCCACATGTCTTCATACAACTAAAGTGTGATTAGAGATTAGTGGTGATTAGAAACAGATCCCTGCCGTCAATTTGAGATTGGACAAGGAGCGGGGTGACAAGGGGACGGGGACATCATGGCAGACCTCAGTCCTGCGAGGCCAGTCATTATTATTCCTCATTATTGACAGTCAGTGGATTCAGGGTTGCCCCCTTGGGTTTCCACAGGTCTTTAGGCTGAGCTACACGCATGCATCAATAAATGCCTTGAGAAAATCATCCATTCGAAATCCCTCTGCCACCTCATCAAGGTGCACTCCCAGTTTCCCTGGGGAAGCAGGCTGTTTTCTCTCTTTCTTTACCTTCAGATATTTAAGCCCTTGCTTCCAGAAAGGTCAGGTAGTTTGCATTTAAAAAAATAAAAATGCAGGCACAACGGCATGTCTGAGTTGCACATGAAAATCAGCTGTTTTGCTCAGATGCAGCAGCTGGGACAGAGAGATCTGTGCATAAATGCTTAGGGAAAGGACCCCGAGCATAACTGCACCTGGCACTTGGTACGAAGCCTCATTAGGCTCTCCTTCAGAAACCCACCCTCCTTGCCCAATGATTATTATTGTTTCAGACAATAACAATACCTAGCTAATGCCTTTTCATCTTTTAGATCCCAAATGGTTTTACACACCATTTTATTTTCACACACCCCGGGAGGCACGGGCGTAGCTAGGTGGGAACGGGCTCTGGTGCTGAAGACGGAATGGGCCCCCCCTGCTGGGGCACTCGGTGTGTATACGCACTTGTGGGCCTGCCACAATTGCCCCATTGTGTGGCTGTGCCTGCTGCACCTACTGGAGCTACACCCCTGCAGGGTTTTTTTATCATCCATAATGTCCCAACAGGGAAACAGAGACAGGCTGGGGCTTGCCAAAGGTTGTCAAAGGGAGTCTTTTTGGCAAACCCACAAATCGAACCCTGATTTCCCAAGTTCAGCATGCTGTCCTCCAGAGGGAACCTT
Organism: Sphenodon punctatus; assembly: GCA_003113815.1. Classification (NCBI taxonomy): domain Eukaryota; kingdom Metazoa; phylum Chordata; class Lepidosauria; order Sphenodontia; family Sphenodontidae; genus Sphenodon; species Sphenodon punctatus. Next base: position 4,565,963 of record QEPC01003849.1, on the reverse strand, counting down.
TCCCCTCCCAAGAAAATGAGTATAAGCTCCATCCGCTGGATAGGGGTTAGGGGCAGGGGGGGTTGTGTGCTTAGGATGGGGGAAGATCCAGATCATGGATTTATGTCATTGGCCCATCCCGGATCCTTAAGGGCATGTCCACATCTCCGCTCCCTTTCTCTGTGCTCACTTGGGACTGGAGTCACAGGCCAGATCCAGGAATTGGAAACGGGCCAAATACAAAAGCAGCCAGAAGCCAAGGTTCCCCACCCCTGACTGTAGAGAGCCTAGAGCATCTCTTCACGGAAGGAGGGGGGACTAAATGAAAACAAAGCTAATTGCTATTCCGCTAATCTGAGCTGCATGACAGGAGGCAATGGGGGTTTACAGATGGACAGGGAGTGGCCCGGAGCCTCGGGGGCAGCCGTGTGGGGGCCCCAAGGAGGAGTTGCACGCTCCCACGAACCTGGTGACCTTCACACAGACAGCCCGGTGGGGCAGGTGAACTGTGCGCATGGGTAGCAAACCTGCATTCCCCCTGCCCCACAGATAGGGAGGCCAACCCCCTGACCCAGTCTGCCCCGCTCACTAACCCCCACACCTCAGCTCTGGCAACAGGACATGGCAGGAACCGTTAACCCCTTACCACCCACAGCCCTGGGAGCTGGGCCAGCTGCTGCCACGCCACACACCCACCCTGGGGTGGCAGAACGAGGTGGGCGAACAGCAGTACCCGGCTAGCCCCAGGGACCCCATGACACCCACACAATGCCGAAGTCCAGGAGCAAAAGGCAGACTTTATTGAGTGGCCACAATGAACAGGGAAAGGTGAAGAGAGGATGGAAAGTAGGATTGCCTATGTCCCTTTAATCCAGGATGCTTATGCAAGATACATGGTACAGGGCTGCACTGGAACCAATGCAGCCCTGCACCATGTATTTTTCATAAGCGTCCTGAATTAAAGGGACGGTATGGCAACCCTAATGGAAAGGCACAGCCGTCGCATGGCCAATAGGGTGGCCATACCTCCCCTTTAAAAGAGGACACTTATGAAAAATACATGGTGCAGGGCTGCACTGGAACCACTGCAGTCCTGCAACATGTATTTTTCATAAGCGTTCTCTTTTAAAGGGGAGGCGTGGCCACGCTAGGGCTGAAAGGCCTGGAGAGCTGAAGCAGGCAGTTCAGGGCACGAGCTGGCGCCAGGGTGGCCAGAGGTCTGGATTTGTCCCAGACCCCCCGGCATTTCTGCGGCTGGCTTCAGCTGCACTCTCTGCACTTCCACCCATGGTGCGCAGCAGAGGGCGGCGGCATGCGGGAGAGAAGGCAGCGCAGCAGCAGCAGCCGACCTCTCCCAGCCCCGACTCCTATCTCAGCTGAGCATGGTGGGGGCGGCGGCGGCAGCTCTCCTTGGCTGTGGCCAGAGGTGGTCTGAGCCGGTGTGACTCTGGGCCCTCCTGTAAGCTGTATTGGGGTAGTTTGCCCAAAGGCTGCTGTCCCCCTCTTCTCGCTGTGGCGCTGGTCGGGGAGGCGTGAGGGGAGCTGCTGGGCGCTCTCCTCGCCAAGCTGGAGGGAAGCCACGACGGCCCCGCGCTCCCTCCGGTCACTGGTGCCAGCTGGAGAGCACGCCGCCTCTTTCCCACTCACTCAAGGTCATACAAGGTGCCTCAGTAGCATGCCCTGGTCTCTTCCTGGTAAAGAGACTTCTCTGGATGGGCAGGGGCATGTGGTCCTTCACTGGCCCAGCTGTCTGCGGCCGTAAACTTGAGGGAGGAGGGGGAAGAGGCTGAGACAGGCCAGGAGCCCCACTGTCCCCCAGACATAGGTGCATTGGCGGGGGGAGCGAGTCTCTCTTTTCTGCTCTTCCCCTCCTCGTGCTGCTGGTTTGGAGCACGACCACTGGTCAAGTATGTTTGAATCTGACTCTGTCCCCAAGTGCCTTCCTTCTCTTTCATCCCTGCTCTCTCCCTATGGGTATTTTTGAGCCCCCTGGCCGCCTTCCCCTTGATCATTTGTGTAGGCTTTACCAACACTGGGAGACGGGTCTAACATTCACTGCTTTTCTCAGCGACAATACCTTATTCTTCACCGCTTAGAGAGTTTTCCAGACGAGTCTTGTGATATTATGTGTTTATTTTGAAAGCTTCCTGCTTTGGCTAAAGGGATGATCTCACTAAAGTTACTCCTAGATCAAAAATTCAGGACACCAAGGAGGTGCTGTGTTGCGGGATAAGAGCATTCGTTGTGTTTTATGGAGGTGTGGGGTTCTGAAATGGCGATGTTGCCTTAAATAAACGGACGTCTGGCGGCAACCTCGGTTATCATGATCTCTTCCAGGTTAAGAACACCGGAAGAACCTCTTAACACCCTTTAACCTGTTGTTCTCATAACTGGGGTGTTTAAAACATGGTTAATTCATTAATTTTATTTATTTGTTTAACCGTTGGCTTAACCGTTGAGTTGGCTCTGCCTACCGTTGGCGTGGCCACACCCACTTCTGGCCCTGCCCTCCGCACTACACATTTACATAAATTAGTATAAAATAGCATATGTAAATTTCATGCAAATGTTTGTCCTCTCTTCTGGGGATGTGTCAGTGGCCACCCTAGCTGGTGCACACTGCTTCTCCTCCTCTTCCAGGTTTGGTCAGCTTCCTCCGTGAGGTGTGCTCCTGGATCTCCGTGTTGAACATCAGACAGGTGAACATGGGGGCTTGCACGGGCAAATGTGGCGCTGGTGCCAGGTCTGTTAACACTCACATCTGTTCCATAAACATGCCCTGCCCTGCCCTCCAGCTGTTTATAAAGCGGCAGCAACATGCTCAGCCAGTGAAACATCAGATTACAAACATTACATCACTAGAATAAATCCCTGTTGACCAATAACACCCTGAGGGCATTATTGTGCTTTGCTTTTAGAAGCCTCTCTCCCCCAAGGAACCATTACATGAATGTTATGCAACACATGAAAGGGAAGTGCCTAGTGTTTAATTTGTAAAAAAACCAAAAGAGATGCTGGGTTCCATCCAGACTCTCCAGGTAACTCCGACGCATGGGAGGCTAGTAGCCGGGCCCCATCTCTCCACTGCAAGACAGCTAATGAACGACAATAGCAGTCCCTTCCTGGCCCATACACAGCAGCAGCCCGAGTCTCGGCCTTGTCAGCCAGGGGATCAGCAGAATTTATTTTAAGGGGCTTGGGGGAAACAAGAGAGCCTCTCCCGCCCTCCTGCCACTTCCTTATGTGGCCACACCCCCTCCAAGCATTGCGACATCACAAATTGGAAAGGGGCGTGGCAACACAAACGAGGCTCTCCTGCCCCTTTCTGATGTAGCTCCGCCCCCTTTCCGAGCATTGTGGCATCATAGAAAGGGGTGTGGCCAAGGAGCCTCTGCATGCCCTCCCCCTTCTAACCGTGGCCCTGGCCACCCCTTCCAGAAGGGGTGAAGCCATGCAGGATCAATGGGGTGCGGCCCCTGCCCCATTTTTGCCCCCTCTCCTGCTGCCCATGCATGTCGGGTCCCTGAGTTGGAACCTTCATCACAGGAGGCAGGAATGGGGCGGTGCCTAAGGTCTTTTCTGGAGGGCCTCGTCTCCCCACCCCACAACTCGTTCTGTGGATATCTTCCAACTTGAAAGCAGGACTAACTAAAACACGCCCTGCGTACAGCTGGTAGCGCTACAGAAATGATAAACAGTAGTAGAAGTAGCCCTCGCATTTCTTGCCAATCTCTGCACGAACTGGCTTCTCGCTGAGATTTGCGAGAACGAGACCGTCCGATTTCCAACCCGTTCTCGCGTGAAACTCAGCTCGCTCTTTGCATGCGCAAATGGCCGCCGTGGCCATTTTTTCACATGCGCGGATCGGTTTTAGGGTTTCGAGAATCTTGTGAGATTCTTGAGAACCCTCAATAATCGCTGGACAGGGGATTCTTTCCTTCTACCCGCCTATTTTGATATCCACGAGGTCCCGGATAGACTTTCAGTCTGTTTTTACAGGTGCAGAGTTATTCCGAAGTAGTTGTAATTCTGGAGTTGCCATTCAGGAGTAACTCTGTACCCAATTATTAATACTCTGGAACAAGCGCTAGTCTGGATTGGCAGTGTAGACGCTTATTCCAATGTAAGAGTCACAAGGAGGACTGCATCAATCCCATGGTGCAGCGCAGCTGAATTACAGAGCCTCGGGGAACTCTGACCGAGAGGAGAATGCTTCTGCTAGCGCATTGGTCTTGTCATTAATTGACTGGGACGTCAATTACCAGAGGGGATTCTGTATTTGTGTAGAGAGCTATGACAAACAGCGGAGTTCCAAAGGGAATTGGATTCTGCTACATAGAAAGCGCAGTTGAATTTCAGAGCCGTTTGCCTCTCTGATTTCTGAGTGCCATGTGGGCAGCTGTGAGCACCTCTCCTCCCAATGTCCTTGCTGTGCCTATGTCACTTGCTGGCATGGGTCCCTGGAGTGGATGGGGGTGATGAACTCTTTCCACTGCTAGGGAAGCAGCACAGGTAGCACTTTGTCACAGCCTTCTCTGCTGTAAATCCCTACCCGTGACATTTTGCCACCTTAGACTGCAGAATACCATAGAGATGTTGGGTAGAGGGGATGTAAACACTCTACCTGCAATTCACTATGGTGGATTGGCTTAATACCGGAGTAGTTGTTCATACGACCACTATTCCAGTATGACTTCAAGCTGAAGTAATGAAATCTTTGAAAATCCAGTTGAACACCACCGGCATAAAGCCAGGAATCAGGAGTTAAAAACCAGGAAGTGGAAGTGTTTTAAACCAGCATGGCCATTCACACGATCAACTACAATCTGGATTTAGAGGGGTTAATGCCTGTCTTAGGGTCATGTAAAAACAGCCTCAGTCTCGGGGATAAAAGGACACTCCCTCCTGCCCCCGCTGTCTCTCTCTCTCTCTCTAGGTGATGCCGCCACAGGGGCAGAACCTTTCCATCGGCGCTCTGGCAGCTTGGAAAGGAAGTTTTCACCAGGAGCAGGAGCCAAGTGCTGGTCTTGCCTACTCTTGAAACTTCCTTCTTGGTGGGATTGCTGGGGGCCTCGCTGGGAGGCTGGCAGGGAGCCTTGGGAAGGCCGGAGAGAGGCTCATTATCAGGACTGAGTCTTGCTACACTGCTGCTCCTGATCTTTTTTTTCTTTCTCCCAGGAGGTCTGGTCTCAGATAGGCCCTTTTCACACAGACACTCTAATACTGATAAAATGGGTGTTACATTTTATCATCCATGTTATTTATTTATTTATTTATTTGTTGCATTTATACCCCGTCCCATCCTGAACGCAGCTCGAGGCGGCTTACAATCATAAAATACCATAAAACAATCCAGTACCTAAAATAACATATATAAACATTTAAAACGTATAAAACACATCTAAGACAGGGCCTGGGACAAAAATTTCTATGGGTAGGGGGAATAAAAATCAACTACCCACCCCCCTCCCCAAAGGCCCGGGCGAACAACCAGGTCTTGCATCTTCGCCGAAATACTAAAAGGCTTGGGACCAGGCGAGCCTCCTCCGGCAGGAAGTTCCAAAGATGCAGCCCGGACACCGAGAATGCTCTCTCCATTGTGGCCCTCCACTTAACGCGGGGGACCTCCAGGAAGGCACCCCCGGCAGACCGAAGGAGTTGCTCCGGAGTGCGGAGGGCGAGGCGGTCCCTGAGGTATGAGGGGCCGAGACCGTGCAGGGCTTTGTAAATCAATACCAGGTGTACTCTATGGGTGTCCTGCAATATGTGTAACAAAATGTAACACCCGTTTTGTTTGTGTGAAAAGGGCCATAGGCTCTCAGTCTCATTGCTAAAAGGAGCCATCTCCCTGCTGTCTCTCTCTGCAGCTGATGCAACCACCTCATTGACGGCATTCGGTGCCTAGGCAGGAGACCTGCCAGCAGTTGCATAACGTGAAAGCCCTCAGAGCCTCCTTGGCTCCAAGCTCCCAAGGCAGCTGGAAATCCTCCCAAGCCTTGCTTTTCCCCATCGCTTCGGGGAACCGGAACACGCCTGCCCCGGTCAATGACTCAGTTAGTCATGCCGGCTTCGAATGGAGCCAAACCCAAGAGATGCGTCCGGCTTGGGAACTAGCAAGGCCTCGGCGTGCTTCAGGGAAGGAAGTGGCTGGTATTTTGCATGGTGGAGCCATAAAATAATCCACCCTAATTATTATTGCTGGTTTGGAAGCAACCACTAATCCATGACCAGGTTCTGGGGCTGCCGGCGGGGTGGTGGCCGGGATCAATGGGGTGGGAGTGGCGTTCCCGGAGGCAGAGTGGCCAGGCTGCACTAGGGCAGGCCTATCTGAATGCTCCGCGGGTGGGCTGCTAGGCTCCGCCCCTTTGTGTTCCATGGTGCCCTGCCACCTCAGGCAGCCCCCCCCTTCCAGCATGCCCCACCCCCTGCCTCAGTTACCCCCAGCATGCCTTGCGGTCCTTCGATCATGTCCAACCCCTCCTCTGTTCCCTCTGTCTCTTCACACCCGGCACAAACTCCTTGCTCTCCGTGTCATTTCTCCCTCTGCGTAAAAACAAACGCCATTTGCACGTCCCGGGGAGGGAGGGGCCGCCCCCAGCCAGAACAGGTCAGGGAACAGAATCAATGTTTCCCCAGCCTAATCCAGTCAGAGGGGAGGGGGGGCGGGGAGCGACATGTGGTTGGCTGGCCCCGTCTTTCCCCCTACAATGGGCAGCCAAGGTTGCCAATAGGGCTGTAGCGGAATGTCGCAGCGGTAGCTATTTCCGGCGGAAACAGTGTTTCCGCAATTAGTGGAACGGCATGGCAGAGGCTTTCATTCCGCTAGTTTCATTCCGCGGTTCCGCGGTTCCGCTTATTTAATTCCGCTACTTAGTGGAATCGTGGAAACATGACATTTTCGCTACTTCCGCAATTCCGCCAGCGCCACAAAATAGCGGAATAGTGGTTTTCCGTAATTTCTCCGCAATTTTTCCGCAATTTCGCGATTTGCAGAATTCCGGCGGAATTAGCGGAATGTCCGCAGAAAAGTCGCGGTGTGGCGTGGGCAATTCCGAAATGGCGGAATGGAATCCCGGCGTGGTAACAGCTGCTGCCGCATCAGCCCTAGTTGCCAATAAGAGGCAGCCCTGGCTGGTGGTCATGGCAACCACCCATGCCAGGCCAGGTTGCCATGGAAACAGATGCACCTGCCCGATTTGGCCCGCTATGGCTCACTTGCCAGGCCCACGTTTCCGGGCCAGCCGCCTACTCCGCCGGGGTCTGACCGGGCCCACATCGAGTGGCCTGGTAACAGATGCGCAGGGTGAGGCGCTGGCCCCAGGTGGGCCATAGATGATGAACTGGGCCAGCACTATGTGTATTAACACTAGGGTGACCATCTCTCCCCTTTAAGAGAGGACACTTATGAAAAATACATGGGGCACTGGAACCAATGCAGCCCTGCAACATGCATTTTTCATAAGCGTCCTCTTTTAAAGGGGAGGTATGGCCACCCTAATTAACACCCTATATTCCCACCTGAGAACTTCACTCCTCCTCGACCACCAGCCTCACCAGAGTCTCCTCCTCCCTAAATTGTCTCCACCCCTTCTCCCATGAAGACATACGCTCTGTTCCCTCAAGTCTCTCCACCTCTTCCCATCAGACTTTCCCTAGCTGTTCCCCACAGAGGAGAAGCATCAGTAAGTAGCATTCTTATACTGTCGTATCCTACACGATCTCCCTCCTCCCCTTGTAACTATGTAGTATGTGCAATTTCTCAACCTTGTTATTACTAATCGTTTACATAACACTTCAGTGTTCAAATTGTGTCACACTTTGCAGGTGTATTGGCTCCCCTTAGCCATTTTACTCTCACAACAGCCCTGGGAGGTAGATTATTAATATTCCCATTTTACAGATGGGGGGGACTGAGGCTGAGAGACAGTGGGTGTCTTCTTCACCTGGACCGTGTCCCTTGATAAAGGACAGGAAGTGGACCAAGTTCCAAAGGGATTTGAAGGATTATGAACAGGGTAAGGTATAAAGTTGGAAAAGAATTGGATCCAAGACTAGGTTAAACAAATCAGTGGATTTTGATTTGACCATGAGTGATGATGAGAGTTCACATAGGATGAATAATGATCAAGGGGACGCCAAATCTCAATTGGATGGGAATGTGGAAAGGGGAGATGCCACACAGAGAGATTGTTTTTAGCCATTCCCCCTCCAGCAAGGAGGGGTTGCTTGAAAAGGACCCTCCAGGAGGAACAGCCGCTCCCGCAGTACAGAAAACTTCAGACGGGCTCACAGATAGTCAGTATGTTCAACAGGTGTCTATCCAAGATGAACCTACAAGTTGTGGGGAAAGGCTTGTCCTTTGTACCAACACCCAGATGTAATGACTTTGGAATGAGAACGGATATGTTCCGATTTTGCAGGCAATTATGGCTTTGGGAATGGTTTAAAAATGACAGTCAGGATGTGACAATTGAAAAGAGCTTTAGACCCAAATCTTCCTTTTACCCACTGTGACTAGTTCCAAAATACAAGTATTTGAAGATCTTATAAGAAAAGAAATGATAGAGATAGATAAAAAACATGAGAAAGTATGGCAGAACCTGAGTAAGATAGAGAGGAAGGCACTGGATGAACTGAATAGAGACAATACCATCAAAATCAAACCAGCAGATAAGGGAGGAGCAATTGTGATCCAGGATAAGGAGGATTATATCAAGGAAATTATGAGACAGCTAGAGGACAGGACATGTTATCAACCTGTAGGGAATTGTGTTGTGGAGGGAGTTGAGAGAGAAATTGGGGTGATGTTGTATGAAGGATTGATGACAGATCAAATATCGCGATTGGAATATGACTTCTTGATGGCCTCTATTTTATGTTTTGCCCAAAATACATAAAAACCCACGAAGTCCACCAGGGAGACCCATTGTCTCGGGTAATGGCTCAATACTCGAGCCTTTATCACACTTTCTGGACCACTTCCTGAAACCCTTTGTGTGCAAGCTTCCTTCCTATACTAGAGACTCACCTGATTTTTTGTCTATATTAGAGGATGTAGACTGGGAGCTGATAAAGGAACCAATGATAATGGCTACAATGGATGTCTCTTCCCTTTATACCAACATCCCCCAAAGGAGTGCGTTGGGGGTAATAGAGGAGACACTTCGCCTGAGAGAAGTTGACCAAGAGCTTCTTCTCATTCAACCACCAATTATACCATCAAGTTAGTGGTGTGGCAATGGGGTGCACTGTTGCACCACACTAATCTGTTCATGGGGCATTTTGAGGAGAGGTATATTTATGACAGGAACAATAACCATCTAGTGGATTGCATCTTCTTATATAGACGATACATAGATGACTTGTTCTTTCTCTGGACTGGTAGTTCAGAGGAATTGCAGTCATTCCATGTGTATCTTATTGGATGTGGTGATAGTATATGTTTTGATCTCAAATTCAGTTTTCGTACAATACATTTCTTGGATATTTTGTTGGAACAGAAACAAGGGTCCATACAAACTAGGGCCCATAGGACGAGCACAGATGCGAATTCCTATCTACGTTATACGAGCAACCATCCCAGACATACAAAATAAAATCTTCCATATAGTTTATTGATCAGAATCAAGAGGAATTGCAGCTCAGAATCTATGTTCCTACAACAGGCCAATGAATGTTTAGATGAACTTCGGGAAAGGGGGTATCCGGAGAGGGTTCTTAAGAAAAACTTGTTTAAAGTTAGGTGAATATCAAGAGAATCCCTCCTAAGACCCAAGACTAGAGCAAAAGGGACCAGGGTTGTGTGCCCACTAACCTTTGGTCCAGGGTCCAAAGAAATGAAGAATGCTGTTTTGAAACACTGGCATATTGTTGAGGCTGTACCTGGCTGCCGAGAGAGACCCATTTTTGCAATGAAGAAGATGAGATCTGTTATTTATTATTATTATTATTATTATTATTATTATTATAAACATTTATATAGCGCCAGTCGTGTGACCTGGCGCTGTACAGAACATAGAATTAGACGCGGTCCCTGCCTGTGGCTTACAATCTAAAAGACAAGGAGGGGGAGACAGGGAGAGGGGACAGTGGGAGAGACAGGGGAGAAGACAAACAAACATTCA
>QEPC01003849.1:4542028-4554661 GCA_003113815.1 Sphenodon punctatus | reverse complement strand
TCTATCTTTTACAACAAAAAGCCAGGCTGGGCAGGGTGGGTGGGGGGTGTCCCCCCTTCCACCCGCGCAGCCTGGGAGGGGGAGGGAATTAATTTTAATTGATTGCATTGGTTTCAATGGGGACACAGCGCCCCATTGAAACCAATGCAATAAATCCGGTACCGGTATACCGGATTCAATCCGGGAATCCGGTTTTTGTGAAACCGGTAACCGGTAAAATCCGGTGTACCGGTACTGGTACCGGGCCCGCCCCTAGTAGATAGAGAAGAGGAGAGGGCCAAGGACAGAACCTTGGGGGACCCCAACCGAAAGGGGAAGGGAGGAGCAGGTCGACTCAGGGACTTTCTGTTAGGGACTTTCTAGTGCACACAGACATCAGAATGGGGTTAGGAGATGTCACAAGGGGGAGACCAACAGAACCCACAGACAGGGCTCTTGGTCTACCAGTGGTGGGGCATTTCAAGTGTGGGAATTGCTCTATGTGCCCATACAGTCTGAATGTCAAGGAGTTTTGCCATTCAAGCATAGGGAGAACCTTCAAAAGACATAATTTCTCTACCTGCAGAACATCAGCGGTGATTTATGTTGTATTATGCCCCTGTAATCTAGTATATGTGGGATACACTGCCAGCATGATTAAAGTGAGAATTGGTGAGCATCTCAGCAACATACAGAGATGCAAGATAGAAGAACCCTTAGTGAAACATTTCATTGAGAATGGACACAGAGATAAGGAACTTTACATGAATTGTTTTTACCATGTGTGGGAGTACCTCAGTAGCTTTTGCAAGCGACATTGGGTATTTTCAGACGTTACGAGATCACGGTGAACCACGGTGAATACCCACGTGGTGATTGTGGTTCCGTAACGTCTGTTGGGGGGAACGGAAGCTCCCCGTCAATGTTCACCCTTGTGAATCACGGAGGGTGGGGGGGAATCACATTCAACATGCAAACGGAGGTCCTGGCCGGACCATCTTCATTTGCGTGTTGAATGTGATTCCCCCCCCGTGATCAAGGGGACCGTCTCGTCTGTCCCCTGACCACGGCCCGGAATCAGCGGCGAGATTCTGAGCTGTGGTCAAAGCCCCGGGGGCGCCTGCCCGTCTCCTGGAGGGAGGGTGGCCGGGGGAGCATGGGGGGTGGGGCTGTGCGTCCGCATGTTGAGCCGCGCGGCCTCGCCCCCTCCCCCAGTTCCCCACCGGAATCAGCCGGTACGTCTGTTTGACGGCCGTTTTGATCCCGGCGGGGGATCAATGGGTGATTCCGTGACAGGGCCAATACCAGCTCCGTCACATCTGAAAATACCCATTGTGGGCTGTTAATATATTATGTAGGTTCAGAAATGCAGTGTTATAAGATTTATTGTTGATTTGGAATTGTGTCACAATCTGCAGGCTTGATATGCAGGTTTGTAAAATTAATTGACTGATTTGAGGATCATGTCATAACCTGCATGGAATGGGCATGTGAAGGGGAACCCTCTGCGTGCAGGGTGGAGGAACCCCTAGCAAGGAAGGAACGCATGGAGAGATGAACTCAAACAAGCTGCAAGTTCTGCATAATCTGGATGGAGAAGAAGGAAGGACGTTTCCAAGTGATTGCGTTGCAATCTGTAGGATTGATATGCAGTTTTATAGCACTAATTGGCTGATCTGAAGATCCTGCCGCAACCTGCATGGAATGGGCCACGTGAAGGGGAACACTCTGCATGCAGCATGGAGGAACCCAGCTCAAGGAAGGAGTGCATGGAGATATGAACTTAAAGTAAGCTGCAAGATCTGTATAATTTGGATACAGAAGGTGGAAGGAAGCTTCCAAGTGATCACCAATTGCACTGACTATTAACGAGAAGGGAAGATGGGCATAGATAGGCGGGTGTGGTTAGAACACTTTGAATTGACTTACCCTTTATTAAGAGAGCTCAATAAAGCTATGTAGTTTCCTCTAGGAGTGGTGTGCTATTTGAAGCCTGAGGCAGTTGTAGCATTTCCTGGTGAGGAGGAGAGCAGAAGTTAGAAGGAAAGAAACGGTGAGTAGCTGTTTTAGAGCAGCAGGGGAAGACCAATGGTTGGCAATGGCTTCATCATGTTTCCCTGCTGTTGTTTATAGATTAGTGGAGACCCATGTGCTGTTTAGCATTGGGAAGACAAATTTATTCAGACTCTGGTATGGAACCACTTTTTGGTGGTAATTTTAAAGAGGTCGATTGGTCTGTGAGAAAAGTTCACAGATACATTCCCAGCAGAGAAGGAGGAAAAAATATCGCATCTTACTAACAATTCTTTCCTTCTTTTCTCCTTTCTTTTCTCTGTCCATTATTATCTCATTTTTATAGTATTTGTTGATTGAAATTGTTATATTGATGAAAGTGTAGCTTATTATGCACTGAGGAAGGATTGAATCCGAAACGTGTTTGCTTTTAAAATACTGTTTGCTACATTCCTTTGGATAATTGTACGGCATTTTGTATTTCTGATGAATCAAACAGCCATTATTGTTGTTGATGATGATTGATTGTTGGGATTATCACTGATTATTGTGTGTTTTATAATTCATAAAATTTTCTTTATAGTAGATATTCTGCTGTCCTTTTTGAGTGTTATAGCAGGTTCCTACTGGATAGTTGGAATAGCTGCTGAGGACGCCTCGGGGGTTTTTGATTTGTGGGGCAGGCTGTCCCTGGTATGGGGCAGCCCCACCAGCACTGGTTTGGAACATCCAGGAGCACCGCCAGCACAGAGTGGGCAGCCCAACCCTGGGGCTGGAGGCAGGGCTACTGTCTGTCTACTCGGCGGACGACCACTGCAGCTCTGCTCTTGGCTGGGAGTTGCCCCAGGAAGCACCACAGAATTGTGGGCGGCAGCCTAGAGTGTCGGGCGATCTGCCTACAACTCTATGCTGTGGGGGAGGGGCGTCTTGTGGGCTGACTGTGGGCTGCCGCAGCTGCTGAGTCCGTTTAAAATGGTCCCAGGTGGGGTGGCAAGTGGGCAGACATGGAAGTGTCATGTATTTCCTATTATAAGCATTTAATTTTGGCCATCTGTGTTTGTAATGTATTCACTTTGAGTTTCTATATGTTAACTTTCTGTTTCAGTGTATTGGAATTGTGTTTGCAGCATTGGTTTTTAGAATCAGCTTTTGTGATTAGCTTGGTTTAAGCTGAGGCCCCCTTAGCTACATTCCAAGGCTTTTTTTCCAAACTTCCCAAATGAACTTTTGACTGTATCCAAGGAAACAGTCAAATGGCTGGATTTTAGGAGGCCATAAAAAGAGGCCCCTTTAGCCAGCCTAGCCCTATCTCTGGTCATCCTAGGTTTTCTCAGACTAGGTGTCTGGAATGTTATCTTTAAGTGTCAAAATGACAGATAGTGCTAGTCATAAGATATCTCCAAGACTGAGAGGAGTAGCTTGTTAGTTTTTTCTAGCTAACATATCTATTTAATTAATAGTTGAAACAACTTTAGGATCTGGTTATTCTCTCTATAATCTGACAATTATCTTTGATAAAAATGTAAGGTTTCTATTCAGCTTAAACCTTGAAGGAAGTCTAACACTGATTGGTTTCTTTAAGGGTGCCAATTAGAATCCAGTGTATTTCCCTACTAGCTGATGTCATCGTGACACTGCTCAGGTAATGTGAGCCTTCTGACAAACTACTTTTAAAAGAGAGAGCCAGCCTGACTTTCCTTAGACTGAAATCCCAAATACCATTGGATTTCTTTGTTATCATGGCAGACAAAGGGAAAGATCTGGGAAGACAATGTAATGTATGATTCTTGATATCTTTGAGCCAATGAATTGTGCATATGTTAAGCTTTTAGAAGCTTTTTCTTAAAATAGAAATGTTTTAAGATCATGTAACTTTGATTGGCTATCAATACCATTCTATGTAAGCTACTGATATTCTCTGTTTATATTTAAGTAAACTATGCATATATTTTAATATATATCCTAAAAGTCTCATGTCTCCTTATTCATAAATGTATTGTCATTTTTACAATACTTGCTTTGCTAGCTGGATCTCAAAGTAAAGTGTAAACTCATATTATACAATTTGGAAAAAGTGCAGCCCAATCTAGTATGATTAGTTCAGCTAAGGCCACAAAGCTCACTTTCCATTTGTAATAAATGAGAAAAATGCAAGACGTGACAGGAGCGCACCGCCAGACTTGTTCTGGGGGTGAGGACCCCACCACATCTCTGCGAAAACACCCAGTTACTTGCTCATGGCTGGGATGGGGGATGTGAATCCTAGTCTCCCAAGTCCAACACCTTCTCCACTAGTCTAACTGGTTCCCGCCACGTGTCCCTCCCTTTATTTCCCCTTCCTTGTCCATCCTAGATGCAACAGCTTTTGGGTTGTATCAACTGGGGCATTGTCTGTAAGACAATACTAGCATTGGGGGACACTCTATGAAACTAAACTAGCAGCCTGTGGTGGCCGTGACTCCCGTAACATCGGTTGTGCGTTCCGCCAGATGTGAACCCCTGGCGGGAATCATGATGACCATGATTCCAGAATCGTGGTTAGATTGGCCACAATCTGGGATGGGCCAAAAGTAACGTCCGTTACCTTGGCCCATCCCGGATCGTGACCCAGACCGCGGGACGGGATCGGGTGCAGCGGCTGTCTCCTGGAGGGTGGGTAGCCGGAGGAGCATGGGGGGCGGGGATGTGCGGTCGCCCTGCGCAGCCCCGCCCCCTCCCCTGTAGGAATCAGGCCGGCACATCTAAAGGACAGCCAGACTGATTCCTGTCCGGGATCCGAAACGGACAGGATCCGGGATCCGAAATGGATCCCGGACCGTGGTTCAGCGTGGCGGGCCGAAATTACCCTCCGCTGTAAAGAGGCAGGTTAGTCCAGGGTCTGGGTTGCTCGCTGGAGTTGGGTTCATTTCTGACAAGCTTTGGGGGTGGGATGTGTGACTTCTGGGAAACGCCCAGGCCTTGGAAATTCATTTTTTAAACAAATGAAGCACTGAGGATGGGTCCACAAATGATTCGTTGTCAAGTTGGTCGGGGGGGCGGGGGTAGGGTCTCACTTTTTTGGAGCTGGGAGTGAACAAGAGGGAATGGATTATTCCATTCGGAAGTGACTGAACGTGGCCATTGTTGTAGGCAAGCACGGCCCTAGCTAGATAGGGACAACTGCACTGAGAGTGGCTCGCAAGCCGGGGCGTGGGGTGGACACTAGAGTTGCCACCTATACCAATTTTTTAAGGAACACATATGAAAAAATACACGTTGCAGGGCCTACATTGGAGCCCCCCGGAAACATGTATTTTTCATAAGTGTTCCTCCTTACAAATTTGGCATAGGTGGGAAACCTAGGGGCTACGCTCCCCACTGCAGCTGCATCTCCTGCTACAGGGAGGGAGGGGGAAGACCATCCCGGTACCAGAGCCTGTTCCAGCCTAGCTCCGCCCTTGGAGATGGGATGTTGGGCTCGATGGACCATTGTTCTGACCCAGCGTGGCACGGTGTTCTTAAAAGACCCGTCCCGTTTGGCCCCAGGGGATATTGCTGGTGCAAAGGATGTTTTTACAAGTTGCCGGCTGCTTTTTTCCAGGTTCGGCAAACTCCCGTGTGTGTGTGTGGGAATTAGACATTCACCCCCCCTCCCAACTACAAGTCTCCTGGGCCCCGTTGTAAACAGCGGCGCTGCGCAGCTCCCAGACGTTTTGAGACAAGGACTTAGGAAACCCTGACAGCCGAGGTCTCCCAAGTCCAGGTCTCAAAACGTGCGGGAGTTACAAGGCGCCGCTGTTTACAATGGCGTCTGGACGACTTCCGGTCGCGGGGTGAGCGTCTAACTCCTCCCCGTGGGAGTTTGCCAAACCCAGACTTTTGAAGTCTGCCAAAAAGCGGCAATGGGTAAAAATGCCCCAAGTCGTAACTAATTGTGGTAGTTATACGCATCTGTGAAGAGACTTGATTTATAAAATGAATAGGTTGATTAGATGTAAGTTTTAACCTTTTTTTGTGGGGCTGGCACAAACTGGGCCTTCAAGGGGCAGCAGGCCTTGGGCTATTCCCCTCAGACAGGCAGCCATGCTCTCTTCCGGCATATGCTTACCTCCTTCAAGTGCTTCTTCCCCCCTGCTTAAAGGGCAGCTCCCCTTTCCCAGCTGCGTGCCCAATATGACAGCTAACAGGGGCGTAGCAAAGACTATGTTGGGCCTGGGCTCATGTCCCAATTATGCCCCTCCACCCCCCAAAATGCAATCTCTTCCTAAGTAGCAGCCCTCCCAAGGCTCCTGGCCAACCTTGGCCTCCTCCTGCAAAGATATTGCTGCCTCCTTGGCTCTGATTGAGGCCCCTGCAGTAGCACCCCCTCCCCCTTGGAAAAATTTCCTCTGTAGTAAGGAGTTGAGCAAAGCGTGAAAGCTTGTTTGGAGGACAAGAAGTTTAGGGATAAGCTTCTGGGATTATCCGAGGATTTGGATAAGGAGTACAAACTAATCAAAGAAAGGAGGTTGGTCAAGTTTCAGAGGGACATTGGGGACTATGAACAAAATAGAGTCTACACTTGGAGGAAGAGCAATTTCAAGACTAGACTCAATAAGTCTGTGGTTTTTGATCTGACCATTAGTGAGGATGAGAGAAGTGATAGGACAGATCATGAGGAGACAGATGATCAGGCAGATTTGGGAGCCAGACCCAAAATAGGCCCTCATAGGGATTCTATTTTAGTCCAACCTTTCAGTAGAGGCAGAAACAAAAGAATGTTTTAAGACGATCAACAACCAGCTTTTTCAAGGAAACTAAAACGAATACATTGATAGTAAATTTATCCAATAGGACTTTGACCGAACTAGAGAGGACAGTTTTAGAGAAGGGGTTATCCTTTCTTCCCACTCCCTGTTATGACGCCTTTTGTAGCAGAGTCACAATTTGTCTGTGTGATTGGTTTCAATCGAATAATGATAGGAGTTCTGGCACCAATTTTAGACCCAAATCCACATTTGTTCCACCCACCATTAATCCCAGGATTAACGTCTTTGCGTAATTGATAGAGGCTGAGTTGAGACAGATAGATATTACACCCCAAAAAAGTATGGCAGAACTTAAGTTGGGCAAAGAGACAAGCCCTAGAATCACTAGATGATAATGACCCTGACAGATTAAGCCAGCAAACAAAGGAGGAGCCATCGTGGGATGGGATAAGACATGTTATTTAGCAGAAGCCAATGAACAGCTAGGCAACAATTTGTATTATAAGCCTATAAAGAATCAATTCATACAGGATGTGGGAAAGGATATCAATGTATTGGTATATGAAGGATTAATGACAGGACGAATCAGTCAGTCTGAAGCTGATTTTCTATTAGAATGTGAAGACAGAATCCCTCTCTTTTACATGCTCCCCCAAATCCATATAAACATAGAAAAACCTCCAGGCAGACCCATAGTATCTGCTGGGAATGGATCAGCTTTAGAAAAACCATTGTCTCCATATCTGGATTCTTTTAAAAGACCTTTTGTACCATTACTGAGATCGTATATTAGAGACTCGCAGGATTTTCTAAATACTTTGGGTAATCTGGACCTGGAGTCTGTTACGGATGACTTGATTTTGGTGACCATGATTGTGGCTTCACTACTAACGTTCCTCAGGAAGCAGCGTTAGAAGTTATTGGAGCCACTCTATACTGTAGAGATTTACCTCGTAACCCCACCACGTGCTTCTTGGTCCAAATTGCTGAATTAATATTGACAAAAAGTTTCTTTGAATTTAATAATCAACTTTTCCTGCAGACTAATGGCATAGCAATGGGGTGCACGGTGGCTTCCACAATTAGCTAATCTGAATATGGACCAATTTGGGAGGGCTTTCATCTATAATGCCACCAGAAATAGATTTTATGGTCATATTTTTCTTTACAAACGCTGTATTGATGACCTCATCTTTTTTTAGACAAGGAATGTGGATGATTTGTTAAGGTTCCATGAATAGCTGAGTGCATGCTGTCTAAATTCAAGATTTGATCTCCAATATGATTTCAAAGTGATTCATTTTTTTGGATATTGTAATTGAATATAGCTCAGGAAATAATCTCTCTACTTGCACTTGCAGAAAGACCACCCATGTGAACTCTCTGCTACATTGCAATAGTAACCATCCTAAACACTGGAAGGAAAATCTTCCTTTTACTCAATTTTTTTAATTTTTATTTTTTATTTTTATCAGTTTTTGTAACTTTTACAAGGTGGTAACCCCCCCCCCCCCCAAAAAAAAAAGAGAACCATAAACAACAATAAACATATATAACATGAACAAATGGATTCAGGTAAGAGTCTCGGTTTCCTTTGTTTTTCTGTCTTTAAATATAATAGTCAAACAGGTAAGCTCGTTCATCTTCCGGTAAGTCCGCTTCATTCATGACGCAGACACATCGGTACCATTTTGCTGTATAGTCCTCTTTCTTGTCTAAAAGGCTCGCCGATACCTTCTCCATAGTCCAATGGTACCACGATCAAGCTGTTCATCCATTCGCCTTCTGCTAATTCTTTAGTGTCTTTCCAATGTAGTGCTATGTTTTTTTTGCTGCTTGAATGAGAGCTGAACATGAGTCCAAGTGTTTCTGCAAGACTTTTACGAAGTGGGTGAAAGGGTATGGTTAGTCCAGCCAGTTCCTCCATTTTCCTCCATACATTTCTCCAGTGATTTTATGCGGTCACAGTTCCA
Source organism: Sphenodon punctatus (assembly GCA_003113815.1). Classification (NCBI taxonomy): domain Eukaryota; kingdom Metazoa; phylum Chordata; class Lepidosauria; order Sphenodontia; family Sphenodontidae; genus Sphenodon; species Sphenodon punctatus. Next base: position 4,545,969 of record QEPC01003849.1, on the reverse strand, counting down.
CCAGCAGTGGATAAGTCCCTTCCTCTCCACATCCCCTCCAGCATAGACCCGTGTCCCCTTCATTTACAGGTTTGAACTGCATGGCGGTTAAATAATACCTGGTTACCAGTTTAATTTGACACTCTTTAATTTCCAGTGAGTGCTATCGTGTTTTTAGTCAGTTTTTAAGACTTAGAGGAACTGCAAGAGTCTTACAACCTTTATGGATCAGGCTAATGGTTAGATGAGGAATTTGAGAGAGAGAGGATATCCCGAAAGAGTATTCAAAAAGTAGTTTTTCAAGGTTATGAGCTTACTTAGGGAACCCCTCCTCATTCCAAATGTCCGATAGGATGATATGCCCTATCACCATTTACCCTGGATCCACGGCTATAAAAAGGGCTATTCTTAAACATTGGCACTTGGTTGACAATATACCAGGCTGTGAGGAGAAACCCTTGTTTGCTTTTAAAAAGACCAAATCCATTCAAGACATCTTGGTCCACGCTGACATTAAACATTACCAAAAAACATCATCTGCTTCTTCACAATTAATGCCAACTTTAATGGGACACGTTAAATATGTAAATGAATGTGCCGTGTGTAAATACAGCGGTCCCACTAAGATTTTTATTCATCCCGTAATTAGTAGGAAATATCCACTCAGACACTTTCCCACGTGTCTTACTTCCTATGTAATTTGCGTATCCCGCCACGCTCCTGCCCGGGAGCGTTGCTCCTTCTCTGCCTCCTCCCCCCGCCGCCGCCGGAGGGGGGAAAGGAAGGAGAGGAGGAGCAAAGCTCCTGGGCAGGAGCCCCCCCCCCCATTGCCTGTTCACAAACCCCTTGCTCCTCTAAACATCTTTGCCCCCCTCCCCCATGCCTGGAACTCCCTCCCTGAATACGTTCACTCCGCTCCCTCCCTCCCTCCCAACTTTCAGATCCCTCCTGAAAACCCACCTCTTCTGACAGGCCTTCCCTAGCTTGTCGTGACTGATACTGCATCCTTTCCCCCTAACTCTGAATCTAATTCCCTGTAACTAAGTGAAGCACGTGAGCCTGCAACTTCTCAACCTCATGAATGTCCTCTTGTCTTTCCTGATGTTTAACCTCTCCCTGTATCCCGCTCCCTTGTCTCTCAGATTGTAAGCCCCTTAGGGGTAGGGACCTGTCTCTGACGGTGGACTGTACAGTGCAAGGCACATTGCTTGCACTATATCAATAATAATAATAATTAATTAATTTATCTGATACAGCGTCCTTGCAACCTTTATGTGGGTTGCTCATCTCGACCAATAAAAACAAGAATAAGTGAACACTAGCAATATTAGGAGAAATGTAACCCAAGAGCCTTTGGTCTCCCACTTTGCCCAAGAGAAGCATAGGTTGGAAGATCTAAGATTCCTATGCATTGAGATCTTGTCTCCCCAACAGAGAAGCTTACAAAAGCTTCTTAGAAGAGAGGTATTTGGGATACATAGTTTGAACACCGTCCATAATACCAAATGGTTTGAATGAAGACAACAAATGTGTTGTCTGTGTTCTTGAGATAGAGTTTTCTCTCATTTAGTTCCTCATGCCTTCCTTCGCCCTGTTTGACAGTGTAGGTATATAGAGCTCCAATGCTCTATGTTCTCCCTGCCATGTCGGGTGATACAGCCTGGGACCTGGATCTGAGAGAACCAGCAGAGGAGAACTACTCAGGACTGCTGTGTACCTCCTGGAGACACTTTGCTTTGAATGTACTTAGACTCATTATCAATTGGCACCTGTAAGTATTTCCCCAGGTGAGGACTTCATCAGGACTTGAGACTCTATGGTCATTTTCAGTCGTTACGAGATCACGCTCAAGCACGGTCAATTCCCATATGGGGAGCGTGATCTCGTCACGTCTGGTCAGTGTTACGCCGGATGTTCACCCCTGTGAATCATGGGGTGGAATCAGATTTACCACGCTTCCGGTCCTGCTCGCCGGAGGAGGGCCGGAAGCGTGGTAAATCTGATTCCACCCCGTGATTCACGGGGGTGACCACCCGGTGTAACACTGACCAGACGTGACATTGACACGCTCAACCACGGGGAAAACCTGTGGTTGAATGTGTCAACGTCATGTCTGGCCGCTGACCACGGCCCGGAATTGGTGGCCATGCTCGCCGCCGATTCCGGGCCGTGCTCAATTTCCCGGGGCGGGTGGGCTCAGCGGCCGGATTGGCCGCAGCACCTTCCCGTCTCCAGGAGGGCGGGCTGCTGGGGAAGTGTTGGGGGCGGAGCTGTGTGGCCGTGCGTTGCTTTGTGCGGCCCCGCCCCCTCCCTGGACTCCCCGCCGGGATCGGCCACCGCGTCTGTTAGCCCGGTTGTTTCCGTGCCGGAGCCAATCGGCCCCGTCACGTCTGAAATCACCCATTGTGTAGCTCATGGACTGGACTGTACATAGAGTGGTTACTTGATGTGTGTATATATGTAATTAGCATCACTGCTTATTTGAGATGGTATATACCAAGTATGGTTTTAAATATGGATTTGTGAGAGGACAAAGGGAGGGAAATATCTTTTTCTTTGAATTTTTAATGTTAACATTTGGATACTTGTTTATCTTAGTATGATACTGTGGAAGCCGGGAGGGCGGAAGAGAGGAGCCACCAGCCGGAAGAGAGGACGGAACGTGGAGCGGCGACTGGGACCCCGCCCCTTGCGCCGCGAATGCCGTGGCCCTCAGCTGGAGCGGAGAGGCGGGGCCTAAGGAATGAGGAGGCGGACCCAGCGAAGAGGGTAAAAGGAGGCGACAGGGGGGGAAGGACGGGCGCGCGCTCACCGGCGGGATATCCGCCCCACGTGGCCAGACCCCAGAGTTGAACCCAGGAACACACCTGCTGTTCTCCGCTCGCCGCCATACCTTCCACTATCGGCCGCACCTGTACCAGGAGCTGCATCCGGGCCCGGCACCAGGGAAGTAACTGAGGACTAAGGGGAACTCGGGGAGGGAGGTTGGGTAGGCCTTGCTGTAGACCCCGGACCCCATGAAGCAACGTGGGTCTGGGCCCTAAGACCCCAAAGGGGGCGTGGGGAGTCGGGGGAGGAACAGGGTAGGCTCGGGCCAAAGCCCGTGGATAAGGGGCCAGGCTTGGAGGGGGTGCCACTTCCCCCCTTCAAAGGTCCCTGCCGGAGAGCAAAGGGGGGCCAACACCCCAGGGAACCCCCTCGGGGCTCTCCCCGGGGCACAAGCCTAGTGTACAGGGGACAACTGGCGTAGTCGGCAGGGTTGGCCTGGAGGGGCAAGCAAGGGGCTCCATGGAGGACCGCACCCGCCCCACGCTGCTGGTGGGGGAGGGACTTCTCCAGTGGGTAGTAGAGACCCACCAGGTCCAAATGGAAAGGCAGCAGGGTTTCTTCCAGCAGTTATCCGCGGAAGTTGCCAACGCCCAGGTGACCTCCCAGACGCGACTAACGGAACAGTTAACGGCCCTCATGGCCCCCGCACTAATGGCCATGACGGAGAGTGTAGCCAACGCTAGGAACCTCCCCGCTCCCCTGCTCCGGCTCTCGAAAATGACCGCCACGGATGATCCCGAGGCATTTATTAATGTCTTAGAAAGGATCGCAGTGGCGGCCAAATGGCCGGTGGAACAATGGGCCCTCTTTCTGGCCCCAGTGTTGTCAGGGACGGCCCAAGCTATTTACGACCGGATGGACCCTGTGGAAGCAGCAGACTTCCTCAAGGTCAAGTCGGCCATATTAAGGGGCTTGGACATCTCCGAAGAAACCTACCGTAAGCGTTTCAGGGAGGAGAGGTATACCGCCTCCTCCAGCGCTCGCAGTACGGCGCAACAGATGCGGACGCATGCCACCCGGTGGCTGAGACCCCAGGCACGAACCTCAATGGAAATATTGGAGCTAATTATGGTGGAGCAGTTTATCCAAATTTTACCTCCGGGGGGTAGGGCCTGGGTGTCCCGTCACCGCCC
>QEPC01003849.1:4508968-4530903 GCA_003113815.1 Sphenodon punctatus | reverse complement strand
CATCTAAATGGCAGATGAGATTTAATGTGGACAAGTGCAAAGTGATGCACATAGGGAAAATAATCCAAATTATGAGTACACAATGCTGGGTACTAAGCTAGGAGTTACCACTCAGGAAAAGGATCTGGGAGTGATTGTGGCTAATACACTGAAATCCTCAGCCCAGTGTGCCGCAGCGGTCAAAAAAGCAAACCGAATGTTAGGAATTATTCGCAAGGGAATAGAGAATAGAACTGAGGATGTCATAATGCCTCTATACAAATCAATGGTGCGACCACACCTTGAATATTGTGTGCAGTTCTGGTCGCCCCATCTCAAAAAAGACATAGCGGAACTAGAAAAGGTACAGAGAAGGGCAACAAAAATGATCCAGGGTATGGAACAGCACCTGTATAAGCAGAAGCTTGATAGGTTGGGGCTCTTCAGCTTGGAAAAGAGACGGCTGAGAGGAGATACGATAGAGGTCTATAAAATCATGTGTGGTGTGGAACTTGTAAACAGGGAACGGTTATTGACCCTCTCAACTAGTGCTAAAACTAGGGGACACTCACAGGTGGCAGGGTTAAAACAGACAAAAGAAAGTCTTTTTTCACTCAGCGTACAATTAGGGTGTGGAATTTACTGCCAGGGGAGGTGGTCAAGGCCAGTACTAGAGCTGAGCTTAAGAGAGGTTTGCACAAGTTTCTGGAAGATAGGTCTGTTAGCAGCTATTAGCCAGACAGGATCAGGGAACAAAACCCTTTACCGTCAGGAGCCTGGGGATGACCCACAGGGAATGGATCTCCCATTGTGACCTGTTGGGTGCTTCTCCCAGGCCCTCGTGATTGGCCACTGTCGGATACAGGATGCTGGGCTAGATGGACCATTGGTCTGACCCAATATGGCACTTCTTATGTTCTTTTGTTTAAGAGTCATGAAATGATTTACAAAAACGAATGACTTTATAATGTTGCAAGGTGGCACTTCAGCAGTAATGGTATTTAGGGTATACTCTTCAGGAAAGGATCGTGTGCCTGTTAGCAGTTCGTGTGGTCAGGATTCCCATTCAGTTCCATGGGAGTCGCTCGCACCCCCTCTCAGGATTGGCGATGGGGCTAACCGTGAAGGCCCTATCCCCACGGAAGGATCACACCGTCCGGGAGATGGATTGCCAGCAGATTGGAGCAGACTGGCTTCCTGCCTCAGAAAGTAAGCTGGATGTTTTTGTCTAATAGAATCTTATTACTGCTGTGGGAATCCCCGACTTGGACAAGAGAGGGACTTTCCCAAGTGTATTTCCAGCGAGAGTCATTAAGCTGCAGAGAGGAACACCAAGAATATTAGCATGGGATAATGTCAGATGGAACCGGAATGACCTCTGCTGATCAGATGCGTTCTCTATTATTATTTCTAACGGGCCGGAAATAGGTTTGCCACTGGACACTCCTGGGTCCCTGCCCCAAGGGGTTTACAGCCTAGGTTGGCCAAGGGAGGAGCACAGAGGGAGAAACGGAGACATTCATGAATGCAAGAAGTTGCCGGAATTAGGATACGAAGTGCCTGCCCAACATGTTTCAAAGGGGAGGAGCAGCAAAGCCCAGCGCGTATAGGGTCATAGACTGAGGACTCAAACAGTGGGGTAACAGTAGGTGGAGCTAGTGAGGACATTCTGGTACCCCACTTGCTGCCACACCGACGGGTTCGCTGCTGGGGGGTTCGTCATTGAAATTCTGCAGCCCCTGTGCTGTCTGGCCCCCGGCCAGCACATAGCCCCCTCTGCCAACTGTCTGCCGCCCAGCCTCTGCTCCAGCCCAGAGGAACAGGTAAGGGAACTATGTGTACAGCTGTTATCCAGGGCTATTCCCCCTCCAGCCCTTACCTCCCACACTAGGGGTGTTTTTAGACAAGTGCCTCCCCATCCACTACCATCAGTCACCCACCCATCATGCATGTTGCAGGGCTGCATAAGGGAACCAATGCGACCTTGCAACATGCATGATGGGTAGGTGATTAGTGGGGAGGTGCTTGTCTAAAAACACCCTAGGACTTACCTCCAGCTGCTGCTACCAGGGAGTGGAAGCAAGTGGAAGGCAGGCATCAGTGGTGCTGCACGGAGGTGGGAGCGGCATAGCACTGGGGTAGGATGTTCAGGCTGCAGATCAGAACCTGGCAGGGGGCAGTAATTTGACTTGCCCCAGGACCCTATTACACCTAGTTATGAAGTTGGATTCAAAGGACCTGGGTTCAGTTCCCCTCTTTGCAACTGACTTCCTGTGTTGCCTTAGACTATTCACTTATTATTTCTGTGTCAGTGTTTTCAGTATTCAAGGTGCTTCACAGTCCTTAGCTAGTTCACCCCTACAACAACCCTGTGAAATGGGCCATTATTATTCCCATTTTACAGATGGGGAACTGAGGCTGAGATGGTGACTTGCCCAAGGCCTTCCAGGAATCTCCTGACTAAGACAGCATTGGAACCTGGTCTCTCGAGACCAAATCCTCTAGGTTATGCTGGTTCCTCCACTTTCTCTCTTGGTGCTTTTTCTTTCCTGTCCTACTCTTTCTTTGCCTTTTCTTTACCCCAAATACCTTTTCTTTAAACTCTTCTTCATCCTGAAAACTCAAAAGGGCTCTATTTTAGATTGTAAGCCCTGGAGGGTAGAGACCTGTCTCTAGTTATGTCCCAATTATGAGCCTCTCTAAGGGCAAGGTGGAGGGGGGGGGGGGATGTCTTGCTACTTGGAGGCCCTTCCAAAGCTCCAGGCCATCCTCCGCCTCCCTCTGAAAAGGTTGTGGTGCTGTTAGTGTGGCTCCGGAATGGCAGCAACCCCGCCAGGAAGGATGTTTTACAAGTTTGTGGGGCCAGCGCCCTACCTCTGCCCACTCTGAAAACTATGGGCATGGGAAATAATCAGAATAAGAGGACAGCAGGGAGGGACAATGGAGCAGACTAGGCAAAGATAAAGGTAAATGGGTGGCGGTATAAAGAGAAGGCAAGACTTTGCCAACTAGGACCATGCATAGGATCAAGTATTTGTATCTGTGTGTGTAGTTTCTTATTCATGTTTTTTTGTACTTGCATTTCCCCCATTGCTGCTTATGGATGCATGTCCCTGCGTATGGGTTATTGTGGTGCAGAAATGTAGTGAGGCCCTGCCAGTTTGGACAGGCCTATAAGGAAAAGAAAATATGGTGAAAACTGCTGCCAAGTCTGCTACCAATTTAAAAAGGAGGACACTGGTTTGGGGGAGGATGGAGAATACAGCTGGCATGGTGGAGAGATTGTTAGCTTGGGGAGGTAGGAATGTGAGTTAGAGGGGTTCGCTGGTTTAGGGAAGGGGTCACTGATTTGGGGGAATGGGGCATGGGACTAAGTTTAGGGGAGGTTGCTGGCTTGGGGAGGAGGAATAGGACATGGGGCTGGCTCAGGTGTGTCACTTGTTGGGGGAGGAGGTCGCTGGCTTGGGGACTCGCCATTTCTCCCTGGCTTAGCCAGTCTCCACTGGGTTGGTGCTGGCTGTATTGCTGGAGATTGCCGTTCTGAGCCAGTCACAGCCCCTGCTGCAGGGGGCTAAGCACTCACTACAGGCTCCCCAAGTCAGTGGCTAAGCTGATGGACAGAGAGCAGCCCGACGCCAAGCTGGATATGAACTGCAGTTTGGGGGGCCCAGTTTGAGACCTCGGATACCTCATTTCCCAGGAAATTTTGGATTCACTTGGAACCTGAAGACACAGCCCTAGTATTTGTATTTTGAATATGGAGCCCCAAAAGGTCTTTTTGTGTGTGTTTGTGTTTGACTGAAACCTGAATGCACAGCCTTATTGCTGACCCTCCCTTTGCCCTTGTGTGGCATATTTTATGGACTGGCCATTCCCCAGAGCCTGGGCAGAAATTAAATCCAGATTAAAAGACCAGGAAGTCAAAAGACTTCCCAGTTGTACGTGAACTTTAAGACACCAATTGGGGGGGGGGCTCCTACCTGACTAATTCACAGATGGATCAGACCAGAGTTGTATCGACACTTGCAAGATTTCATGTTTTTCCCTCGGCGGTCCCAGAGGGCAGATTGAAGGGTATCCCCTATGCTGAAAGGATATGCCAATACTGTTATTGTAAAACTTTGTACCCCCACCAGGAGTCATCGGAGCATATCTTATTGTTTTGCCCTGCTTATTCTGTTTGGCGACAACTATCTATCGACCCTGTTATTTCAACACTGACGTTACCTTCTTTTCAGCCAGAGGTATTTCTCCGAAGGGATAAGGAGTGTAATATTTCAAAAAGTGTTGCCAAGTTTCTTTCTTTAGTATTTAAAACTAAGACGTCTATGCTCAAAAGCAGGGGTTAGGATGTATTGGTATTGCCCTTAACTGGGGAATTTTGGCAGGCTGAACAGGGCCGTCATGACCGCTGATGGAATCCGTGTTTAAAGATGGATTGATTGTATCCTTGTTACTGTTGTTCTTATTGTTTTTGTTGAATATTTTGTGTTTTTACGATGGCCTGTGGCTAAGTAAATTTTATTTATTGATTTGATTTTATGGACAGCCCCCAGCTATGGTGGCTCTTGGTCTGGGTTGGAACAAAGACCAGGGGTGCCATTTATGGAGAGCAGAGGGCCGGATTGCTCCTCCTGCATCCCTCTGTGTTTCTTACCACATACTGAACATGTGTCTGGACTTCCTGCACGATTGGCTCTTTGCATGAAAGGCCCTTTGCGACGGTACCTGCGGAAAGTTGTCCTCTTTCCTCCGCTGAAATCTGAGATGGCATCTCTGCAGAAAACAAAATGGGTCCAGGTGGTGCCATATGGGGAGAGGCTGGGTTGGACCAAGAAGGAATCGGGGCTGCGCCATCCCAAGGTGGGAAGAGGTATTCGAGCAGTACCTGGAGAATTCGGGGAGGCATCCCAGGGGAGGTGCTGAGAGGCAGCCGAGCCCCACGTTGGAGCCAGTGTGGGATGTGGACTCCAAACCCGTAGAGAGAATCCTTTCTAAAAAGAGATTCTACCTTACAGGCAGGGGTTGGACTAGATGACCTCGAGGTATAATCCGGCGCCTCTGTTCTAGGTTCTCCCCCTTCTGTGTAGTCACTGCCAGTGTTCATGAGCAGAGGATGGCTTGTCACTAGTGTGCCCTTGAATGAAAGTAATCTTCCTTTTACAGCACACACAGCTTTCCCTGTCCCGGAAACAGCTGTGCATTTTCTAGCTCCGGTAAGTTGCGGTAGCAGCTTTAGAATGAGCCCAGCTGCGTTATAGCACGCCAGCAGTAGAGTCCAGGGACATACCGAGACAATACGGGCTCCCCTGGTGAGCTGAAGGATGGATTTGACCTTTGCTAAGAGTCAGAGGATTATTTGTAGTGGAAGCAGATCAGATTGAGCTGTAGCGCAGAGCTGACTAGAATTCTGTAACTACTGATTGTACGGCACCAGGTACACTGGTGGTGCTATATTTGTCATAAGGAGACACTGGGATACAGGTAGACTACAGGTCTAACAAATATGTAAAGGCAAAGGTTAAACATGTATGTAAGAACTGGAAACTCGCTTCATGCAATGGAGAAAAGCAAAGTTGTGCCAAATGTGTGTTCAGAGGAAACCTAAAACACCTCTGCAGACACTAGCCAGAAACCGTTGAGTTGCAAATTAATTCCTTCCTGTGGACGTGACTGAAAACACAGTCACCGGGCGGGAAAATCAAACAAAGGACCCTGAAAAGATATTTAAGGGGGGGGATACAAGACAAAGAGTGGAGCGATCTTTCTCTCTCTCAGTTCGAGGAGAGGAGCATATCTTACCAACCAGAGGAGGGCTGCACGAGAGGAACTATGAAGTAAGACCTTTCGGAAACTAAGATTGGTGCCCAGCCTAGCTTTCCATCCCTGGCTGTGACAGGAACTGAAATATCTAAGTACAGATAGGAATGCGTTATTGGTTATGTTGTTTTGATTTCTGCGCACTCGAGTATAATCTTGTACTGCATTGCTTATTCATGATTTATTAATTAAACTTTTTTTTACTGAACTTCGTATGGTCCAGTGGATCTGCTAATCCTAACATTGGGGAGACACAGTTTGGGGTTAATTCTGTGTTTACAAACACAGACGAACCTAGAGAGAAAGGGTCTGTGCTGGGAAACTCTGTGGCTGAAAGGATGACAAGAAGGTTCCCCCGTTGCAGGCTCAATGAGTTCTAGGGAGAGAGCTAATCCAGGGAGAGCTGCAAGCCAGGGAAACGTACAGCCTAGAGTGGGGTAGTGGAACCCAAATTCCATGACAATGTTAACAACAAGAATAATAAATAATGCTTCAGTTCTCCTGCTCCGGGATCATGCAGGGTGTTGATGAAACTAACAGACAGCCTAAACATCCTCAAGTTCTTGCACACTCAAAGTGCTGAACCCAAGGAATGCCACTGTCTCTTGGTACTAATAAATAAATAAAAAAAATAATAGTATTTAATATTTATAATAAATAATAAATACTTTATTGTACTAGCCGTTTGGCCATGACAAAGTTACATAACAGTATAGGATACAAAACACAACACATCCTTCCATAGAACTTAGTAAAAAAATAAAATAAAATCTTATCTCCACGCCCCAAGCCCTCGACAGGGAATATCAGGGGGCGGGGATTACCTAAAATTACCCATAAATTCACTTCTGTGTTTACTCAGGCGTGCTCTCTCTCTCCTGACCAAACAGCCATAAAGGGCCACTTCCTGTGTGGCTTTCGTATTTCTATCACTCGGGAGACAGATCCGTTGTCTATTTACTGATGCATTCCTAGGCCGCTTGGTTGGTCTATATAATCTGTCCCGAAATTTCCCATCCTGAAGGCAAATAAACAGAACATGCGGGAGATCTTCAGCCATTTGATCACACCATGGGCATTGTCGACGCACCCCCAAAGAGACGCAAAGACATAACGTTGGTTTAAAACAGCATGGCCGCACTCTTTATTAAACAGAGCAAATTAAAGGCCGGTGGGGGATTGCACTAGCAATCTTGGGTCCAGCACGCTCGCTAAAACCACTCCTTATTAACTATAAACTGACTGAGTACTGTCTCGGAAGCACCTTCCGTTTGGCAGTACGGTAACTAGAGCCGTCCCTTCCTTCGACTGCCTCGTGGTCAATGGCCGAAGGGGTGTGGGCATGAGTAAGTCGGTAAATGCCCCGCAGGATATGAAGGCTGTGCACGTCCCTACTCACCCTGCGAAGCACCCCTCCCAGGGTTATGACCCCTGGGCATGCTGCGCCCCGCATTACACAAGGGATCCCTTCCCCATCTCTTATGGAGATGACTCTTTTCACTATCTTAACCTATTTATCCTAACCTAGCTTGCTGGACCCCTGCCACCAAGGGGGAGTCAGAAGGAACTGCCCCGCCCCCACCGCCTAACCTAACAACCAACCTTCCAAATGCCCAGCCAAGGTCGCCAGGTACAGCTGATTTCCCCTGTCCGATCAATGGACTCCATCTCCCCTATATAGGGCGGCGTTAGTGCGTACTATCCCCATGTGGTTGATGAAAGTACCGCCCATGCCATGAACCCACTTGTTCATTTCTCGATTGATTCCCTTTCTGGCTCTATCTACTTTGCCCGGTTTTTGGGCTCCCTCCCACCGAATTCTGGGTATCCAATTTGTCCAAACTAATTTGGCACTTCGAAACCATCCCTTCACTGTAAGCAAATCTGTCTTAATTCGTATGATGAACCTGATCCCTTTTGTTGAAACGATATCGTTTTCCCCCAGATGGATGACTATCCTATCCGGGCTACTGCTTGCTCCCATCCTTTTTAATGCCGGCAGGAGCTGCGCCCACTGCATCCCACTCCTACCCAACCATCTAAGGTTTGCATGCTTCCTGAGGCCCAGTTGAGCACCCAGTTCAGTAGATCCAGCAGCTCTGTTTGCCCATTGGGCAATGCTGTGACCCACAATCCAGACTTCCCGTTTCGTCCTGTCCCGGGGTCCCACTCCTATTGGGAAACACATTGTTGTTAGAAATGGCACAGTCTGATGTATCTCCTGAAGGCCGCGGACCTCCACCTCCCTACCGCCTTAATGGCTTCATCGGGTAACCCAACAGCAGCTGTTGTGGCAGGTGGGAGCCCAACTCCTTGCGGGGTAAACCTGCCTTGACAAGGGCAGCCCTGAAGACTGCGGTGAATTGATGAATGGTAAGGGGGGGGGGGGAATCCCGGTGCATTAACAGGGGCCCTGTCGCCCGGGACCTTGCCCGCAAATAGCCCCCCATGTGTAATACCGGGCAGATTGCTGTTTGCCCGCATCTGTACAACCGGACGGTATGACCTTTTCTCCACTGGTCGGTCTTTGACCGGCATAGCCGGGTATCTACCCTATCTACACCGCATGAAACATCCGTGCCCTGAAGGGGAGTGTCCGACCTATCCCGTGCGTTGACCGCAACCACTTCGCGAAAGCCCCCAAAGAATGTCACGGCGTACACGGCGGTAAACAGCTGCAATTCGTACGTATCGTAACGTACCTCAGGTAGGACCCTGCTCACCATTAACAGTCTAGGAATCATGAGTGGTGCCCTGGCCCGGGCCCAACTCTCCAACATATGTTTGATGTAGAATCCCCCGTCCGGGGATGGGAAACCCATGATCCGGTTGGCGAATACCACGGCAGCCACTTTTCCCCCTATCGTGCCTGGGACCAATCCTCTCTCCCTCTGCTGTATTGCAAATTGGAGAACCTCGGGCTCACTGATGGGAAAACCCAGACCCCAACCTTTTGAGGCTCGGAATTCCTGAACCTCCCTGACTGCCCTACTGCAAGCAGCTTGGGTGCGCGGGGCCAACGATCCCTGTATGATAGTCTGTGCCGTTAGTCACCAAGGCTCCATAACCCTGGTGGAAGGGGGTCTGGGGCGGACCTGGCTTCCGGTGCCAGCTCTCGGAAATGAGTTGTCTGGAATCGAGAAAGGGCACCAGCAATGCCATTATCGATCCCAGGTACGTGTCTAGCTGTAAATAAGATATTGGACCTCAAACATGCTAACACCAGTGCCCGGACCAGACTCATAACTCTGGGGGACCGGGACGACAAGGTGTTAATTATATGGACAACTGCTAAGTTGTCACACCAAAACAAGACAGACCGGTTGGCAAACTGGCCGGTTGGCAAACCAATACTGCCACCACTATCGGGAACAGTTTCAAAAATGTCAAATCTCGGGTTACTCCTCGGTCATGCCAACCTTTGGGCCATGGGGCTGCGCATCATCGGGTCCTAAAGTAGACCCCAAAGCCTCATCCCCCAGACATGTCCGACTGAACTTGTAGGTCTGCCTGCAGTAGCAGCCGGGTTCTCCAAAAACTTACTCTGTTAAAGCCGGATAAAAAGTCCAGCCAAGTGCTTAAATCCTTCCTCATTTCACCTGTCACCAGGATCCTGTGGTGTGGGGCGGTCGCCCCTCTAAGCCTTTCGTACAACCGGGATAGAAAAGCCCTACCCGGGGAAACTACCCGGCAGGCAAAGTTAAGACTGCCCACCAGGGACTGAAGCGCCTGTACGGTGATCTTTTGTGTGGCCAGGCACTCTTGTATCTTACTCCTAAGGGCCTGCAATTTATCTGCCGGGAGGCTGGATTGCTCGTTAACCGTATCCAGTTCTATTCCCAAATACGTAATTTTTGTATCGGGGCCTTCCGTCTTCTCCGGGGCCAATGGGACGCCGAGGTCCTCGGCCACTTCATGAAAAAGCCGCAAGCAGCCACACAATCCTCGGACCTGGGCTTCCCTGTTATGAGGAAGTCATCGAGGTATTTTTGTCACCTCTCCTTCCTTCCACCGTTGTTTAAAGACCCATTCTATAAGGAAACTAAACAGGAATCCAAGCAACCCATCGGCATGGCTGGATCGAAGTAATATAGCCCCTCGTATTGGAAACCCAGAAGGTGGAAACTACCCGGGTGTACAGGTAACAGGCGAAAGGCGGATTTCACATCACGTTTTGCCATCATAGCCCCCGCCCCATCCTTCTGGCTTTTTCGACAGCCACGTCAAAGGAAGCGTATTTGATCGTGGTAAGTTCCTTTGGGATGGCGTCGTTGACTGATCTGCCTCTCGGATGGGGCAGGTGGTGTATGAGGCAAAATTCCCCGGCTGCCTTTTTCGGGACTACCCCTAGGGGGGATATAAACAAATTTGGTATCGGGGGTTCCTGAAACGGGCCTGCTACCCTCCCTTCTTTAACTTCGGACTGTATGTTCCTTCCCAATTGTAGATTTCAAATTGCGTGCTGTCCCTACTGGGTCCTCTTGGTTGTCTGGTATCCGGAATCCCGCTCTAAATCCCTCCCCTATATATGCTACTTCTTGTCTATTGGGGTGATGGTGCAGGGCGCACTCCAGCTGGTCAATTCGGACCGGCGTTGGCCCCCTGCCCAGCTCGACCATTTCCCAAGGAACCGGGGCCTCCTTTTCCGGTGCTCCCTCCCTGTGAAAACTTTCCCTTTTCATTCCTCTGTCTGAGCTTAAAACAATTCGTGACTGGGTGACCCCCCCCCCCCCCCCCCCCGTTTGAACACCCGTGGCGAAACTTGCAGGAGCTCCTATTGCATTTCCCTCCGCAGTTGTACTCCCAGCAGGGGCCTGTACTGCTTTGAATGTTCCTTCTACCCTCCCCCCGAAAGAGCTCGTTGGCTGCCGTGACACCACCCTTTACTAAGGCATGACCGCTTTCGGACAAGGGTGCCCTGGTCACATCCACCCCGCACTCCAACCATAAGTCGGTTGCATGTGGATCCCAGCGCATTCCAGGATGTAATGCTGCCCTGTGTTGGAAAGCCTCATCGTATCTTAACCAGGCCCCGGGGGGGGGGGCCGGTCGCATATGCCCGGCGTACTATGTCTACATATTTGTGGCGCTCCAGGCCACGCCCTGGGTCGGCCTGTAGCACCACTCCCATGTAGACGGCGAACGCTGATGTCCAGTTCGCCCAGTTCCTGTCCGCCTTGGGGCGTCGAAACGTCTCTTTATCCTTGGCATCCTCCCCTTCAGAATGATCCAGAATCGGATCACTGAACATCAGGGCGTGCACATCAACGTAGTCACCCCGCCAGCTTTTTTTCCTTTGTTGCTGGCAGCAAGTGCTCCCCAAAGGGGGCGGCCACGCCACTGTAAGCCCCCCCCCGGGGGAGGGCGAATTGGTGGAGCGGTCGATGCACTTGCCCTTTCCCGGCTGTTTCTCTCTCCCGGCCCCACCTGCCCTGCGGCAGCAGGGGCACCTTTCTGAGGATTCCTGCTATTCTGGGCCCTGTCGGCTTGGGTGTCCCCTCCCGCTGGTGGTGGGGGGGCTGGGGTTACCCACACCCATACCCCATCCAGCATTCTTCTCTGCGGTCCGGTGTGGACCAGGGGGCCGCTGCTACTTCGGCCCCCTTTGTCCTCCTGAGTGACCCCTGGCAAGGGGGGAGTGGGATCTGGCTCCCTTCCCTGCCATCACCCACTCTAGCCTCGACTGGGCGGTTGCCCCCTGGCCTGTGCTCTCGCCCCATCTCCTCACCTTGATTTGCAGCTCCTGTTGCTACACTGGGCTCCCCCGAGCTACCGCTTCCTTGCTGCAACTGTCTCCCGAGGACCTGTGCCCTTCGCCACAATTCCTCATAGATGGGCTGTTCCTCCACCTCGCCATTTTCCAGTCTCCTCCTGGTCGTTGGGGGTCGTTCTCCTGTCTCGAGAAAAGGAGAGACCCCCCCCCCCTCCGGCCCCTTTTGGTCGGCTACCTCCTCTACCGCGTGCCTGACCAACAGGATTGCTCCCTGAACGTATCCCCATCTGGTGCTGAACTCGGCCTGGGATCCCCAGGGGCTCCTGCACCCCAGTTACAGCCTCTCCCTGGCTCTGTGCCTCCTGGGCCCCACTTGCATAAATTGCGTCCAGCAGGGGACCTAGGTCCCCCGCTCTGTGCCCCATCTCCGGGGGCGTTCGACCCGCTGCCCACATCCCGGGCCTGCTCCCTGGGGTTGGGTGCCTGGGCTGTCTGGCCTTGCCCCCTTCGTTGCCCGGCCCTTGTCGCAGGTGTTAGGAGGCCTAGATCGCCGCCATCCCAGTCCTGCCTAGATCTGTTGGGGGGGGTGATTGTCCTCCCACCCCGTCTGGGGCCCTGGACCTCAAGGGGGATCTGCTCCCCAGTTTCCCCCGATGCGGCCTGCAACTGTACTAGGCCGGTGCTCGCGGCCTCCTCCCCAGGTCCAATCCCCCTAGACCCTTTGGATCCTCCTGTCCTTGCCTCCCTCTCGCTTAATTGTGCCTTGTGGGTCTGGAGCCTTGCCAGGATCTCAGCAGGGGTAGGGCGCTTTGCGCAGGCACGTCGGGTGAGAGAGAGAGGCCTTCTAACCAGCCTCTCTCAGATGACCACGCTGCAGTGCGTCCCTGCGCCGCTTCCCCATTCGGGGGGGGTAGGGGGCGCGACAATGACCCGTTGCCTCCATTTTGTCAGCAACGGGGGCAAATCTCTCACGCTATGGGATACCCCTTATCCTACCCTCTGAATAATATTTATATAGCACCAGCAATGTACTTGGCACTGAACGATCACTCATTTAAATTTTTTTATTTTTGATAAAATGGTGCCTGCCCCAGTGGACGTACAATCTAGGGGAGACAAAGGAGCGGGAAACAGGGAGAGACGGGGAGCCATTCACAAAGCGGAGAAGTCGCAGGGGCGTGTGCTTAGTTTACTTGCAGGGGAGAAAGGGACCCTGAAGGATCGAACGAAGAAGGGGCATCAGTGAGCAATCTAAGGCGGCGAGGGAGTAGGGAAAGGCCTGATGGAAGTGAGAGGTTTTTAGAAGGGATTTGGAAATTGGGAGGGAGCAGAGGGTAGATGCTAGGGGCATATGCAGGCCCATTGTTCGTTTTTGTTTGGGGGACGGGGTTCATAAAGGAAAATATCTTTATTTTTTTGTTTGTTTTTATCAAAAAATAAAAATAACACTTTAAAATAATCACCGTGCACATGCCAAATGGCCGCTGGTTCACTCTTCCCATGCACAGCCCTTTTCCATCATGGTGACGGCAGCTGACACGCATGCGCCAACTGGCAGCCCTTTTCCAAAATGCCGCTGATGCTACCGGTTAGAATTTTTAAAAAAAGAAATAAATCGTATTTTGGTAGTGAAAACGGACACCTTTTTCTTCCTTTCCATCCATTTTTGTTACCCTGGCCTGTCAGTTTTGTATTTTAAGTACTAAAATGAACAGATCATCCATTCGATTTAGTTATTCAATTATTATTAATTATTATTAGTATTATAATCATTTATATAGCGCCAGTCGTGTGACCTGGCGCTGTACAGAACATCGTGGCTTACAATCTAAAAGACAAAGGGTGGGGGGAGACAGGGAGAGGGGACAGTGGGAGAGATAGGGGAGAAGACAAACAAACATTCAAGCAGGTGCGAAGTCTCAGGTGCGTATGCTTGGCTTGGTTACAATCAGGTTGGTTGCAGCAGTCTGCAGAGGAGGGCAGACAGTAAGTCTATGGGGAACGTCTAGCAGGGATTGGGAAAGGCAGTGAGGAACAGGTGGGTCGAGGGATTTGAAGGAGCGGAGGGAGGGGGAAGGCGGATGTGGGCAGGGAGGGCATTCCAGGCATGGGGGGCAGCGAGGGAGAAGGGTCGAAGGCGGTTAGGCGAGCAGGAGAAACGAGGGAGAGTGAGGGAGGGGACAGAGGAAGAGCGGAGATCGCGTGCAGGAGTGCGTAGGGAGATTAGGTCCGAGAGGTAAGGGGGAGCTTGGTTGTGGAGTGTTTTGAACGTGAATACCAGGAGTTTAAACAGGATACGTTCAGGAAGGGTGAGTCAGTGAAGAGAGAGGAGGAGAGGCTGCATATGGTCGAAACAACGGGCAGAGTGAATGACCTTGGCGGTGGAGTTTTGGATTGCGATAAGGGGAGACAGGTGAGAGCGAGGGAGACCAGCAAGGAGGAGGTTGCAGTAATCTAGGCGAGAGATAACCATGGCATGAACAAGGGTTTTGGCTGAGGAGGTAGAGAGAAAGGGGTGGATCCGAGCAATGTTATGGAGGGCGAATCGGCAGGAACTGGCAACAGAGTCAATGTAAGGTTTAAAAGAGAGGTGTGTGTCAAAGATGAAGCCCAAGCTACGGGTTTGGAGAACAAAACAAAAATAAAACAAAAGCGAATTGCAGATCTCTAGCACACGCTCAGAGAAGAAGTTTCAGACATAGGGAGAAGGTGGGGCGAAAATGGTGTAGGGAAGAGGCGACTGTGGGGCAGGCAAGGGGGTGGCTGAGGAGGAGTGATGTTCTCCGATGACATGCATACCCTCCAGCAGTGCCTTTCTTCCAGGTACAGTAACGAGGCTTGTTATCTTGTGCAGCCGACAGAGGAGGTCATTAGCACCCCTTTAATCCAACCCGAGAGAGCGCTGCCTAGGTTAACAGAGGCATGGCTGCTGTTGCTGTTGTGGGGGAGAGGACGGGGTGTCAGTGACACCTTTTCTTGCTTTATCAAGCTTGGGGTGAGCAACACTATCAAGAAAGAAAGTTAGCACCTAGGCAGGAGGGAGCTGTGTGCCTGGGATCAAGAGAGAAACTAAAAAAAAGCAGGAGGGGATGTGAGTGTGTTTCTGAGAGATGATTCTTTAGCTGCTGAATGGACGGCCCCTGCTTCCATCTGGGATCCTCCGCGTGTCTTTAAAACTAAAAGTGTAGAGCCAACATCAGTGCCCCTGCCCGAGACTCTTGATTTTTTGATAGGCTGGAGCGGTAACTTGAACCATCAGTCCTGCACGTACAAGCGAACCTGCACACAGAACCTCTCGCACAAGCACCCTCCCCCCCGCCTCAGCCCTGAAGTTAACCAGTGGGCTATTCCCAATTTTCATAAACTCATGAAAACGTATGCCGATTATGGGGGACACAGCGTGTACCTATTTGTCTAGGTCAAATGCCGGAGGATACGGAGATGGAGCAGGAAAGATATGCAGAAAGGCAGGGAGGAATAAGCTGGTGGTTTTCCTTTATGTTTTTGCAACACTCCCTCCCCCTCCCTTTTGTTTGTTTTGGTGTTATTATATCAGTCCCAAAGGCAAGGCCTGTTTTGTACAGCCTGCATTGTCCTCCGAGGGCTGGGTCAGCATGCCTCTTTATTCTGCTTCATTGCTTGGTATGAATACACTTGCAAGCCTACAATAAACACTGACCCCCACGAGGGGACGTCACGAGCCTGCAGCTCTACCAACGGGTGCTGTGATCCTGTCAGCTCTGGCGCGTGAGAAGCGGGGACAGGTTACGCCGGCAGCGTTACCACGTGTCTCCAGGCTTTCACTCAGAGGGGTTGGGGCAAAGGATTGGCCGTGCCCCTTTTGGACATAACCCTGCTGCTTGTGGAGTGTCATGACATCATGATGCTCCAGCGGGCGGGGCGGCATTGGAAAAGGGGGCGGAGCAAAGGGCTGCCATGCCCCTTTCTGGCATAACTCCGCCTCTTACAGATCTCCAAAGCGGCCCGCAGGAAGGAAAAGGTTCCCGACTTTTATTATTAAACATTTATAAAGCGCCAGTGGTAACCTGGCGCTGTACAGAACATACAATCAGATGCAGTCCCTGCCTATGGCTTACAATCTAAAAGACAAGGAGGGGGAGACAGGGAGAGGGGACAGCGGGAGAGACATGGGAGAAGACAAACAAACATTCAGGCGGATGCGAAGTCTCAGGTGCGTGTACTTGGCTTGGTTACAAGGTGGTTGGTAGCAGCAGTCAGCAGAGGAGGGCTGACAGTAAGAGCAAGGGGAAAGACTAGAGGGCATTGGGAAAGGCAGCATGGAAAAGGTGGGTCTTGAGGAGGGATTTGAAGGAGCGGAGGGAGGAGGCAAGGCGGATGGCAGGGAGGGAATTCCAGGCATGGGGGGCAGCGAGGGAGAAGGGACGAAGGCGGTTGGGTGAGCAGGAGAAACGAGGGAGAGCGAGGGAGGGGACAGAGGAAGAGTGGAGAGCGCTCGCAGGAGTGCGTAGGGCGATTAGGTCCGAGAGGTAAGGGGGAGCTTGGTCATGGAGCGATTTGAATGTGAGAACCAGGAGTTTGAACAGGATACGTTCAGGAAGGGGGACTCCCAGTTTAAAAGCTCTGCATTCTTGAGGCTGGAAGGGGCTTTATAGTCTTTCAAAGTTTCCCTCCTCTTTGAAAACGGGGCTTCATTCCCTCCGGTTTACAAGCGGTGCCAGCCAGATGGCCGACACGCGGTGCCACCCATCTGGGGCGGCACGTTGAAGGGGGCGGCTCTCTCTTCTCTGCCCATTATGCGCAGCTGCCCTGAGCCTTCGTGGGAGGGCGGGATAGAAACACAAATAAATAAATAAATATGTTCCACGGCGTGGTGTGGGCTCTGAACTAAAAGGACTCTGCTTACAATGTCGTGATTTTTCTGACTTTCAGGACCAGCTGTTCCGATCAGTAACTCGGTAACGATAACACCTGGTATTTCTGAGTAATCGGGTGTTTAGTTCAGGTAGCCCGTTAATCACCCAGCAGAGCACTCCAAATTGTGGGTATTACCTACCGGAGGGCGGGGCAGGGGAGGATGCGCTTCCCACTTCAGCTCTAGTTGTGACAACGTGATGATCTAACGGCGGGGAGTCATGTCAGAATAGGGGTGGGGCAATCTGCTGGCTCCACCCACTTTCTGTTGTGACTCCACCCCCTACAGTGCTTTGTGATGTCACAACACTGTGCCAGGGGTGGGACCATGTCATGGAGGCAGGGGAGGAGTCCCTTTGTCTCTCCCCCCCCCCCCTTTGGGTTACACTCAAGGGAAAGCTTGAAATAGAGGTTGCACTCTACCACAACTTAGACCTGCTTGTTCCTAAGCCAAAATCCCCCTTCCTTCCCTTCTCATTCCCCCACCACACCCCCAACCCACCTCTCAGGCTTGCATGTTCCGAGCTGCCACCGTCGCACAGCTGTGAATCTCTAGCTGGCTTTTATTAGTCTATTTTTTGCTGCTGCTTTTTTAAAACAAAAAACAAAACAACCCCCCCCCCCCCAAACCTTCCTGTGGAGGAAATTGCTTCCATTCATCCCCACCCACTCTCTCTCTCTCAGCCTTGTTCGGTTTGAAGGGGATACTTTCATGGACCCGGAGTGTGTGGGAGAGCAAGAGTCTGTTTTATGCCTCCAAAACACATCAGCTTTCTGACTGCAGGATGGAATGTGCAAACAACAGCAACGCCCTTTTAGGGCAGCCTCGTGCGTCGTGAATCCTGGCTTTTGCTCCTGGCTCTGCCAGTGACATGACCCATGAGCAAGTCACTTGATTGTCCCTGTGCCTTGCCTCGGTTTCCCCTTTTGTAAAAGAGGACGTGGGTGCTAGGGCTGAATTACTGATGCGTGGATAGAACTGGAGTGTCGATATTTATAGGGCTTCATAGATGGTCATAATGCCGTGACATCACCCCACCCGTAACCCGCCTCCCCCGCAAAACCCCATCCACGACTTTGCAAATCAAAATATAAGGCAGGGCTTTCAAAATCCCCGAGACAGGTCGCAACAGGCCAGTACAATAGATCAGCTGTCAGCTAGGAGGTCATGGTTGGATGCAATAACTCCCCAAACAACTTTCCCTCCCTAAATACTTCTGACAGATTCGTGCTGTGTCTCCTTTGACCTTCAGAAAAACCTTCCTGTCAGGGAAATGCACTAGACAGTGGAATAGCCTTCCAAGAGAAATGATGAGCAGTGGCAGCTCGTCTATAGGGGGTAACGGGGCTCAACCCCACCAGCAAATCCTACCCCTGCACATGAGAGTAGGTGTGCTGCTGCTGCCTGAGAATTCTGATCGGGCCGGATCCTGGCTTGCCCCAACAGCTACGATCAAACTCCATCCAGCCTAATGGGGACTCTCTGGAAGCAGTGGTGCCTGCTCACAGGAACAGAGGAAGCAGGTTTACCTTTTTAGGATGAGCGTGGGCTCATCGGGACAAAACTGAGTTGTGTGTGAATGTGTGTGCTAGGGCACTGGGGGGGAGAGGTGCCATCCTCCTTCCAGAAGGAGGCTGGACCATGCTGGTGTTGGTGTGACAAAATGGATGCCAGACATCACAACATGGGTGACATCACACCATTCCATAGGGGAGGGGACAGATGCACATCAGAATGGGGGCGGGGCAAAAGGCTGAAATGGTTTCTTCTGACGTAACTCGGAGCCGTACGGGGTGCCGTGACGTTACAATGCTCCCCGAGGGCGGGGCTAAATATCCAAATGATCTTTTCTGTGGAGGTTTGCCAAAGCCCGTGTCGGAGCATTTTCTTGAGAGAATGTAGGACTTTTTTTTTTTTATTTGGCTGAGCAGTTGGGGGTGGGGTGAGGATGGAGATCAGGCTTGGTGGGTTTGGGAGAAGGGGATTTAAAATGGTTTAATCATTTATATGATCGGTTTTTCTTTTTTCTTTTGCTTGATCTTGTTGTAACCCACCCTGAGCTGTAGGGAAGATCAGTTAGGATAAAAATTCAGCTATTTGGTACTTTGTCAACTTTGGTAATAGTAGTTCCTTCTTCCACATCTTTAAAAAAGCACCTGAAAACTTATTTTTTATTTCCCTGGTTTCCCCTAAATGTATTTTTTCCTGCCCACTTTCTCAGTCCCTTTCCTCGTCCCCCTTTTAAAATTGTTTTAATTTAAGTGGCTTTGAGATTTTTATTGTATTTTACTGTATTTTAATCTATGTTGTGAAGCGTTCCGAATGCCATTTGATGGGGGGACTAAATAAATAAACGATAAATGAAATGGTGGTTGTTATTTTGTTCTAAATAGGTACTACCAAAATTAACTAAGCACCAAGTAATGACAAAACAACAAAATAACCAAAACAAACTAACAACGTTAAGAACGTAATAACTGAAAGGAATATTTGATTTATTAAGTGAATTTGGGAAGTGAGTATCAGGTAATAATGAATGAAATAATAGTCCCATGTGTGGGCTGTGAGTGTCATCTGCCGCTCTCTTGCCTCCGGCAGGTGTTACCTGCAGCTGGCACACAAGATGGCGGCCTAGCTCCTTTTGGGGGTGGGTCGACGGAAGCACATTACGCAATTCAAGGGGCTGGTTTTGACCTTTAAAGCCCTAAGTGGTCTGGGCCCCACCTATCTAAGGACCGCCTTTCCTTCAATGCTCCACTGTGACCCCTGCGGTCGGCAGAGAGCGCCCTCTTGTGGGGACCGCCAGCCAATTATGTCCACACAACAAAGGCCGGCAAAGCGGTGTTCTTCTGGTTGCTGCCTCGGTGCTATGGAACTCCCCTCCCACGGGGGGGTCCGCCAGAGACCGAACTTGAGGAAATTCTGGCGGTGGCGTAAAACGTTGTGGTTTTTTTGGCAGGTGGGGATAGAGGTTGGGGCGGGT
The DNA here is from genome assembly GCA_003113815.1 of Sphenodon punctatus. Lineage (NCBI taxonomy): Eukaryota > Metazoa > Chordata > Lepidosauria > Sphenodontia > Sphenodontidae > Sphenodon > Sphenodon punctatus. Next base: position 4,511,514 of record QEPC01003849.1, on the reverse strand, counting down.
GGGTTTTTTGGGTGAGGGTAGGGATTTTGAGTGGATTTTGTCGTTTTGTATTTTTGCTATTCTTTTGGGCATGCTTTTGTTTTTGCAAACCACTCTGAGCCTTTGGGGAAGGGCCGGAAATAAATAAATAAATAAATACATAAAATAAAATAAGAGATGGATGCAGGGCAGTATCACACACACACACTCACAGCTTGAACACGGGGCTATCTCATCTGGACCATCGCTGGCTACATCCTCAACACTGGGCTATTTCAAGCCAGGATCCAGCTTGAAATAAACCAACGCGGGGTGGGTGGGATGTGGAAGATTCTGGCTGGGAAGCGTAGTGCTGCTCTCCCCAGCAAGGATCCCACCCCCGCTGGTGTATTTTAAGCTGGGAAGCAGTTCCCTGCTTGAAATAGACCAGCGTACAGGAGAAGGGGTGTGGGGGAGGGAATCTCCTCCGAGCCAGGGCATGAAATTTGCAGGCGCCTGGGAGGCTGGTGGCTGGTTCAGGGGTGTCGTGGGGGCAAGAACAGTTTTAATATCAGGATAAAGTCCGGCGACTGATTTTTTAAAATATTTGTTTTGGCTCCTGGAGTTTGACCTGAAATTTCATGCGCTGACTGTGGGGGATCTCCCTGCTATGCTCACTGCTATGCTCCCCTTATTAGATGGAAGGGATTTGTGCTAGTCTCGGGGCCAATGCATTTTCTGGCCTTAGCCTGCAGAGCGTCGTCCTTGATCTGGAGGGCGCCTATTGTTCCGTTTATCACCCGTTGTTTCTTAGTTGATTCATTTCAACAGAAATAGGCTGAATTTAGCAAGCGCTGGCATTCGTTCATTAGACTGTGAGAAAAGCCCCAGTAGAGGTAAGGTAGGACTTCCTTGGCCCAGTTTAAAAGCACAGACATTCCCAGCACGATCCCTTTTTAAACGGCTAGAAATTTTCTTTTGAAAACCAGCACGTGGGATCAAGGGGCCGGTTAGGTATTAATAACCAGGAAAAGTTTATTTGCTTTGATGAAGAGATTACGCAGAGTCACAGCATCTCAGTGAGTTAATGGCTCAGGCGGAAAAAAAATATCCGCCTTATTACTTTTTAATGCCCTGCTGCAGCGGACTCTCTTCGGATCCAATTTTCCTAAACATTTTAAAAAGGAATACTTTGTGCATTTTATGACCATGTTTTCCTAGGAGTTTTAATTTAAAAGTTAGAACAACATCCTGTTACACAAGTATGAAAATAATGGTTTCAGCCATAGTCTTTGTTCAATGGCTCAGCTCACGTAGGCCGGTTTTAAACGAGATCCTTGGCCGGGTGGGTGGGTGCGCTCCCGTGACCCATGTACCAGCCACTCACGCCCACGCATGGAGTATCGGAGAAAACCCGGGATGCTCCATGTGGGGGCACGAGGGGGGGTGCATGGTTAGGGGAGCACACTTGGCACATTCCCGTCCGATGCACCTCCCCCCTCATTGGAAGTGTGCCACCACATGTAGTCAGACCTGCTCCCTGACTGTGCCCGTTTATTTAATGGGGGAGGATTGTGTGCGCGCACACACGTATACACAGACAGACACACACACACACGGAGTGATCACCCGAGCCGCCTTAGCATAGGAACTCCGGTTAAAAGCCTCCAGCCCAGTTACTCTGGCCTCCATCCTAGGATGAGGCAAGGGGAATGTTATGCAATAGCCCAGCCAGTTGCCTGTCCAGGTATGTTCCTTTCCTCCTTCAACAGTGAATCCTTGTGCCTCTTCTGTTTATCTTAGTTGATAAATGGAGCAGCAAGGCAGGCTCGGTATGAAATAGGAGCTCTTACGGCTTGTCTGCCATGAATCCCTTTACTGTTCCATGCCCACATCTGCCTCCAGGGTATATACGCACACTGCCTACCCCTGGTCCCCTTTGCCCCATCACAAATAAATCATTCTGTGCAGAACAATCATTACATCTCAGTCAATGGGGAAAATGACAGTACCGGTTTATACTGTTCATCTGAACGCTACCGAAAGAGAGTAGTTACTTTGGTTTACGCTGTTTGTCTGAACGCTGCTGAAGGGGAGTAGTTACCCTGGTTTGCAGAATTCATCTGAACGTTGCTGAAGGGGAGTAGTTACTTTGGTTTACACCGTTCATCTGAACGCTGCTGAAGGGGAGTAGTTACCTTGGTTTGCAGAATTCATCTGAATGCTGCTGAAGGGAAGTAGTTATTACCTTAGTTTGCAGAATTCATCTGAACGTTGCTGAAGGGGAGTAGTTACTTTGGTTTACACTGTTCATCTGAACGCTACTGAAAGAGAGTAGTTACTTTGGTTTACACTGTTTGTTTGAAGTTTTGAATGCTGCTGAAGGGGAGTAGTTATTTTGGTTCACACCATTCATCGGAATGTTGCCAAAGGGGAGTAGTTACTTCGCTTCTGTCTATTCATTGGAAAGTGGCCTGAATGGGGTCTTGGATACTAGGCATGGGCGAACAGATTGCGGTTCGTGTTCGGCCGTTCGGTTCGGCCGCGATCGGTTCGTGTGTTCGCGTTCGGCCGTTCGGTTCGGCCGC
>QEPC01003849.1:4486697-4507395 GCA_003113815.1 Sphenodon punctatus | reverse complement strand
GCAAGGAAGTGGTCTGATATAGGAAGTGCGACCTGATTGCTCAGAACTGGTCTCAGTTTGGGAGGCTGACCAGCCCCTACGTTCTGACAAAAGGCATCCCTAAAACGAGGGCAGTTACACAAAGTAGATTTATATTTGGACCAACAGGGCGGGGGGAGGTGCCAATGCAGGCCCTGCGACATGTGTTTTTCATAAGCGTCCAGGGACAATTGGCATTTCGGCAACCCTAGGGTAACTTTCTGAGATCCTCTGATCCCTTCCAGTCAACGATCTCCCTGTAGGTCACATCAAGGGCATAGCTATGCTAGGGATGGGGGAGGAATGAGTACATTTCCGCCCCCAAAATCTGAATACCTACAAACTCTGGAATGTCCGAAATCCAGACCGGGCGTGCATGACTCTGTCTGTCCCTCTTTACAAGAGGAGCTGCCGCAGGGCCTGCAAATCTGGGGGAAGGGGGGGGGGGGGGCTGCATTCCACCGTTTTGGTGACCGCTACGCTATTGCAATAAACTTATTTGATGATGACGCCATTCCACCCCTGCTGTCGGGAGGGGCATGGGGGGCCCATTCCTCCTTCTTCTCCCGGACCCATTTCTGCTTTGCGACACCACCCGGTTACATGTATGACCTATAACTCCCCACGGCCTTGCTCCTCTCGATCCTCCTGCCTTCATTCTCTCACTTCATTCCCACCCAGAAACTTCACTCCTCCTCTCCCACCCTCCTCACCCACCCCAGAATCTCCCTCATTTGTCTTTGCCCCCTTCTCCCATGCCACCCCCTACACCCGGCCCTCACATGCTCTGCTCCCTCCCTCCTGACTCGTCAATCCCTTCTAAAACCCTACCCCGTCCAAGCTTTCCCTGACAGCGAATCCTCATCCCCATTGATTGATCATTGATGCTTCTTCTTCCGCTGCCCTTAGCCTCTAAGATTCCCCTTTTCCCCCTGTCACTAAGCTAAGCACATGCACCTGCAACTTCTCAATGTCCCGAATGTCTCCTTGTCCCTCCCAATGCTCTCCTCTCTCGACCATCCTAGATTGTAATCCCCTTGGGGCAGGGATCTGTCTCTGATCATGGCATTCACAACAGGGATATTGATGGTGCTATATAAATGAATAAATATTAACACACACACCCTCTTTTATCGATCCCCATTTTACAGAAGGGCAAATGGGGGGTGGGGTGTGAGAATCTGGCTAGGTGACTTGCCAATACTCATGCCAAGCATTTATTAGAAAGCCAAAAATAGAACCCAGCTCTCCTGATTACTCATCCTGTGCTTGAACCACAAATCAGCGGTTCCCCTGTGTGTGACTCCTCCGTAGGGCTCTGTCACTATCCCCATGGCAGAGGGGAAGCAGGATGAACACAGGGGCTTCCTCTTTAGCTTACAACAGCCTACGGCAAGTCCGTTATTTGTTTGTGTTGGGGTCGGAAGTCCTGTCCCTGCTGTGGATCGGACTTTGCATGGACTCTCGTTTCTCCCTGGCGAGGTCCACCGTGTTCTAGGGGCTTCCCACACGGAATGAGCTCATTTCCGCCCCCAAAATCTGAATACCTACAAACTCTGGAATGTCCAAAGACCAGACGCGCATGACTCTGTCCCTCTTTACAAGAGGAGTGAAGATTTGTAAATAAAAAGCAGACACTTCGACCCATTGGAGGCAATGGCTCAGCTCTCTCTTGAAGTTAATGAATAGAGAATTACACCCCATAAATTCCGGTGGTTCCCCAACATTTTCCCTTGTCAGTTTCACCAGCTGGGAACTTTTGCCCCCGTGAGGTCGAGGGTACCTCACAAAGGGAGAAGGGAGGGCAAGGAAAAGGGAAATCCCGCAAACCACACACTCGGGGGCTTATGTCATAAGGCAGTGCCTGGAAAACAACCCTCAGGATCTTATAGGGCCTTTGGAATCATACAGATTCCCCAGCCTAGATCATCATCAGTTCAAGCGCAAGCCTTGAACTGCCCCCTTTCTTACAGTCACCCCGGGGTCCCAGGAGGGGGAGGAGACTGGTAGGGAGAACGTGAGGCGCAGGAGGTGGGAAGCCCAGGGAAAGGGTAGAAGGAAGGGGAAGGGCTCTCACACCACGGGCCCAGGGAAACCTACAGTGAAACAACGGAGGAAACTTACTTACCTGAAGCAGTCCAGCCACACACCTGACAGCCCTGCAGCCTGGAGCTTTTACTTGTCAGTTTCACCAGTGGGGAACTTCGCATCGCAAAGACATCGCCTATTGATACTGCCACCCTGATGCCTTGTCGATAGGCATCGCTCACTGATGCTGCCACCCAATAGGCTCCCCCTGCCGGGCGGAGTCAATAAGGTGGCGGCATAAACCTAGAACAGTAGGAACATTGGCGGCCCTTAGCTCCGGCTGCGTCCTCGGGAGACTTTCCGAGCACACAGCCCAGGCCAACCACCTACCCGCCCCTTGGGCAGTCTCAGGCTAACATCGGATGGTGCGTAAACAGACGTGCCAGTGGGCCCCAGAAAGCCAAAGGGGTCCACCATCCTGTCTGTTTTCACCCAGTGTCTCTTGTGAGCAGCTGCTCTCCCTGCATCAGTGCAAAACCCTGACAGCAAGGATAAAGAGTTCTTATCTTGTGCATACAACCAAATTTTGGTTGGGTTTTGATTGACCTGGATAAGGTCCCTTCCAGCCCTGCGGACTATGTGCATGGGACAGGTCACCTGCATTTTTCAAATGGGCGCAAGTGGTTCCCATTCTTACAGTCCATCCGCATGGCAGCTCAGTGAAATACGTTCACATTCTGCTGCCTGTCTTTTCCGTGCCAGCCACTAGTCTCCTCTGTGGTGGCCCAAAGGGCTTCAAAGGCCTTATCAAGCTCCTGGATTTGGGACTCTCATGCTTGTAGATGGTGAGTTGCAACAGGATCGGGACCAAGCTGTGAACTAGAGCAGGATAAAGGCCAAACAAGAGTCGGATCAGAATCGGGCACTCCGTGAACATAGCCACGGTCAAGCCAGAAGTCAGTCCAAGCCAAGGGGAGTCCAGAAGCAAAGTCACAAGTCCAGTGAGGAAGTCGGTGTCGGAAGATCATTCCAATCTCGGGAAGGAAGTCAAGTAACAGGACTTGGGCTGGGCAGGAATGAGGAGCTGGGACAGGGAACCAGAACAGTGGCTATAAATGATGCAGCTGCACTGGGGCCCAAACACATTTAGAATGCATGTGCACACTGGAATGGAGGGCCCATTCCCACCTTGCTACGCCCCTGGCGGGAACACAGTGGGCGGGCAGGTAAACGGGCTCCAGGAGCAGGAAGTGAGGAACAGGCTGGAGGAAGTCTGGCGAGGCTCAAATACAGACCTAGCCAATGCTCCACCTGGCTTCCTGTTCAAGTCAGGTGGGTTTTTAGATGAGTAACAGCCAGTCGGAAGCTCCGTGGGTGGGTAAGTCCAGCAGCAGGGCAGAACCAAGACTAGGGTGGCCATATTATGAAAAATACATGTTGCAGGGCTGCATTGGTTTCAGTGCAGCCCTGCACCATGTATTTTCATAAGTGTCCTCTTTTAAACAGGCGGTATGGTCACGCTAACCAAGACCCTATTAAGTAAGGAAAGTAGGCCCAAACCCGAGTCCAGAGGTGGTGCAGTGGAACCAGCGTCCCAGGGCTGTTGGGTCTAATCCTTCCTGACACAGGACACCAAGAGACACTTATGAGCAATGACAACAAACTTTTAAGAGAGGGAGGCGTTTCCACGTTACACGGAAGGTGCAAGAAGGAATAAATTGCGCTTTTTAGACCAGGGTTCCTGTGTCAACACAAATGGGATAATTGTTCCTTAGATGAAAGGCTTCCTAAAGCCCTAAATGGCTTGGGCCCCAGGTATGAAAGACGGCCTCCTCCCTTATGTCCTTCCATGGCCCCTGAGATCAGCCGGGGATGCCGTCTCGCAGGTGCCGTCTCCCTGTGATGTTCGTATGACGTGGGCGCCCAGGGAGGCATTCGCGGTGGCTGCCCCACCATTATGGAAGCCCCTCCCCCTGGTGGTCCGCCTAAGCCCGAACCTGCTCGTCTTCTGGAAATGATGTAAGACCTTTTTATTTGGCCAGGCGTTTGGCAGGCAGGGATAAGGTGGGATGGGATTGGATGGGAGCTGGCGGTTTGCTTAAGCCCGAACCTGCTTGTCTTCTGGAAACGATGTAAGACCTTTTTATTTGGTCAGGCGTTTGGCAAGCAGGGATAAGGTGGGATGGGATTTGATGGGAGGTGAAGGGGTGGGATGTCAGTTTTTTTAAAAAAATTGATTTTAATGGCTTTTTAATTCTGTTTTTATGATTGTACGCTGCCCTGAGCCTCTGTGAGAAGGCCGAAATATAAATATAAATAAATGAATTAAGGAATACATCTATAAATATAAAGAAACAAAACCATGAGCTACACTGCTCACACAGTGACAAATAAATCTGGCACTAATGATATTTTTATAGTGTGGCCGGCCCCCCCCCCCCCCATTGGAGCACTTGACAATCCTAAAATACAGCATCAATATAAAAGCCACTGAAAACAATTTGAAGAGGAAGGTAAAGAGGGAAGACAGAATACACTGAGGGGAAATCGGCAGTGGGCCCTAAAAGCCCCTGGAGAATAAATAGGTCTTCAGGTGCTTTTTAAAAAGGTGAGGAGGGAGGAACGTAGAGGAAAACTGGATTTTCTGGGGGAGGGAGGTGTCGTGTGCAGGCGCCTGTGTGCTCTGGAACGGAGAGAGTAGCAGAGGGGGCCGCGGCGGGAACGTTACAAAGCTGAGAGGATGTCCAGAGCCATCCAAGTGCATCAATCACCCAGAGCAAACAGCCGGCACCGCTTCTGCAAACACATCCCATCGGTCGTGAGAGAAACAGTAATCGGGCCCTTTACAAGCGGACATTCAAGCCGTGTTAACATGACAAGGGAGATAAAACAACTTAGCGGCGGTGGCGGTAGCTTTGGAGGAGACGCTGGGATCGACGATATCAGAGGCGACTTTAAGAATTGGGTAGGCCCCGTGCAGAGGGGAAGTTTATTTATTTATATTGATTTATTTTACCATTTTATACTCTGCCCCTTTTGCAGCGCAGCTCGGGGTGGCTTACACTTTAAAACAAAAATATAAAGCATAAAATACCAATATAAAACCACATTTAGGGCGAAGCCATAAAAATATAAACATAAAACAACTAGGGATGGGCGAACAAACGCAGTTCGGAAGTTCGAACTGAACTCGACCAGTTCGGTCGGCTGAACCGAACTCAATTTTCAAACCGAACCAAACCGAATTTCCAAATATGGCTCTGTTCGCCCATCCCTAAAAGATAATATTCCATTTAGTTCAAAGGGTTTTGAGTTTCCAAAGTTTGTTTGGAAGTTCGGAGTTCGGACCAAACTCGAATAGTTCAGTCGACCGAACCGAACTTCCGAACTGAACTCGATTTTCGAGCATTTCCGAACCAAATTTCTGAACTCAGTTCTGTACACCCATCCCTAAAAACAACCTCCTCCCTCCTCCGTCCCCTCCACCAAATGCCTGGCCGAACAGCCAGGTTTTACAAGCTGGACGAAAAGTCAGTCAATCCAGGACCAGGCGAGCCTCCTCCGGGAGGGAGTTCCACAGCCGAGGTGCGGCTACTGAGAATGCCCTCTCCATAGTGTCCCCCTATTTACTCGGGGAACCTCCAAGAAGGCGCCCCCAGCGGACTGCAAGGGCTGATCGAGGACCCAGGGAGTGAGGCGGTCCCGCAGATGGATCAGGCCGAGGCCGTGTAGGGCTTTAAAGGTGAGAACCAACACCTTGAATCGAACCCGGAAGAAAATAGGCAGCCAGTGCAGAGAATGAAGCACTGGTGTAATGTGCTCCCGGTGACCTGATCTCGTAAAGAGCCGGGCCGCCGCATTCTGCACCAGCTGCAGCCTCTGGACCGTCACCAGGGGTAGCCCCATGTAGAGCGTGTTGCAGTAGTCCAGTCTTGAGGTAACAAAAGCATGGATGATCTGGTGGTGTGTGTGACTTCCGGGTGGCCCCACGCATGGAGGTAGCAAGGCTGGGGTAGGCCTGGGCTCGTGGCCCAGTTATGGGCCCCCATCAGGGTGTGGGAGGGTGAGCTTTACCCCTGAAGGCTGCACCGCCCCACTTTCCAGGGTTTCCCCCCCCCCCAGGCCTCCAGAGCTCCCCCAGTTTTCATTAGCAACTTCCTTCCTGTCAGGACATTGAGTGAGTGGAAGTGAAGCCACTTCCTTCAGGGGGACTTCCTGCAAGGGGTCTGAGCATCACTAGAGAATTTTCAGAGTGGATGAGGGCAGTCTGCTGTCCTCCACCCACTCTGAAAACTTCCCAGCAGCTCTCAAATCGTTTGTGAAGCCCCCCTCCTCCCTACGGGGCAGGGCCCAGGTTCCACTGAGACCCCCTCATTCACCCCTGCCCCCCAGCACCCTGAAGCCGGACAGACCTATCCTGTGAGAACAAGAACGCATGCCACTGCCCTCTACCTGCAAGAAGTAGGGGATTACTGCCCCTCATGTCACTCCCTTCACACCCAGTAAGTAAATAGATAACTCTGTGTGTGTGTGTGTATGTGTGTGTGTGTGTGTGTGTGTGTGGAGGGGGAAACGGGTAACAATTTGATTAATCTGGCAGGTATGTGGACAGTCTGCGGTTGTCGGCAGGGCTATCTGGGTGGGACTCTCCAAGCAGGCCTGTGGCAAAGGTAGTGGCCAGGGGTAAGTCTCAACAAGGCTAGAAGAACCCCTAAAATGTGTAGCTCAAGCCAAAAGACAAACCAACCAATGAGATCTACTAGAAAAACAAACAAAATGTATCCTGTGTCTTTAGAAATATCATATCAATATCAGAGAGACAAGGCTCATAAACGTACCATCAAAGTTTCAATGCATCCTATACAGTATTAACATGTAATCAAATCTTCAATATGACCTCAATAAAGCCTGTACAATATACATAAAACCACAGAAACAAAGTTCATAAATGTGTGATCAAAAAAATCTTCAGTATAGCCATATCAACAAAACCATGAAAACAACGTTCATAGATGTGGGATCAAATCTTCAATGGAGCCAAATAATGCATTTTGACAATAAGAGTCTTCTTGTTAGGGGTAAAGTCTTGGTAGGATTAAATAGCTCCTGAGCTGGCCAGTGCCCAGTCACCACCAGAGATGTGATGGAGCAGATGTTAATTGAACTAGGTTCAGGAAGCCCCAGAGGAGGAGAGAGCAGAAATGTAGGAGAGGGACTTGAAGGGGTGTGAACCCACCCTGCCAGGAGGGGTGAAGGGATCCCAAGAAGGGATTTATGGCGTGCCGCGGAAGGGGTCTATAGCCTAGGTAGCCTGATTGAATGCATGGAAAAGAAACGGGCATCTGGCGCTGTTTAACTCGCAATGGGAAGGATAATGGAGCTAATCCTGCAAGAACTCACCGCCAGGGCCCATCGTGGGTCAGCATAGTGGGGCCCCTCAAAGCAGGGGGCCGGAGGAGGTGTCCAGTCGGATGGTCATTCACTCCTACGATTGCTCCTACTCTCTGGTTTTCCTGCATTGAGCAGGGGGGTGGACTAAATGACTGCTGGGGTCCCCCTTCCAGCTCTAAGATTCTGTGATTCTCTGTGGGCATAAGCTTCTCCTGTGTGCTTTGTGGGGCCAGTCCTGCGAAGACATAACACTGTTTTTTTGACAAGACGGTACCACGTAAGTCTATCCCGTGGACCCGTGTGGTACCGTCCATGTAAACGTGATGGTGGCTGGGTGTGTGTTCCTACGACCCACGCGCCTCCACCCATCTCCCCGTCCAGAGCAACCAGGAAAAACCTGGGTGGCCGGGGGGTGGCTGGGGGCGCACACTCATCTGCCGCCGTCTAAACCCTCTCCCACCCACTGGAAGGGCGTGTGCACGCCACTGAGCACACACGCACTCACCCGCCCTAGTCCCCCCCACAGCATAAGGAACATTTATTGAGTTTGCAAGGGGAAAGGGTGTCGTGTGGCGGAGGCGTCAGTAAGTCCGTCTTGGGAGACAGGTTGTGCACTATGCTGTGCAGACCAGGATGGGGTTTTTTACGGAGAGCATCTCTGCTATTTTTGCTTTGGAGGGGGAAGGAAAGAAGCAAATATTGGATCCCCTCCCCCCCATTGTTGGATTTTGTTCCTGGGCCAAAGAATGCCAAGGAGAGACGTGTTAGACATAAATAAATATGTCAACATCCTGAACCGAGGCAAGTCATTCCAATGGAATTTTGTGTCGAGCTTTGCATCCGGCTTAATGAGTTTTGCTAACGAGAGGCTAAGTGAACGCAGCAGAATTTTCCTGTTCCAACGGCAGATTGTGTTCTTAACCTGCTGCACAAGCTTGCAGGGAAAGGCAGAGTCTCCCAGGAGAGTCAAGGAGTCCTTGTCTGGGTGCAATAAGGTTCCTGTCCCTGCAGGCCCTTTTTAACGGGGGATGAAACGGGGGAAATGGAGGCTATTGCTCCGGGCCCTCACACACGGAGGGGGCCACATTAACAATGACAAACTGTACCACAGGGAGAAACCTCAACGGGCAGGAGGCCTCAAATGAACGTTCTGTCCTTGGCCTCTTGGGATGTCTTCAGATGGACCCGGGGCTAGCTGCCCCCAGACCTGCCCCCAGTCCCGCCTGTGCCAGTCCGTGATAGGCCCATGCAGCCCTCCTCTCCCCCACACCATAGAGTTGTGGGCGGATCGCCCGACGCTCTAGGCTGCCACCCGCAACTCTATGGGGTTGCCCGTGGCAAATGCCGTTTGAGAGCGGAGCTGCAGCGGCCGTCTGCTGAGCAAACGGACAGCAGCTCCGCTCTGGCCGGTGCCCCAGGTTTGGGTAGCCTGTTCCGCTGGCGGTGCTCCAGGACGCTTCCGGAGCACTGCGGGTGGCCTGCTCCGCCTCTGCTCTGCCTGGGCCTGCCTTCACACAGACAGGCCACCCGGGTGTGAGGCGGAGCAGAGGCAGGTGCCTTCATCACCTCAAGACTGAACTACTGTAACACGCTCTACATGGGGCTACCCTTGGTGATGATTCGGAGACTGAATGCGGCAGCCGGTCTCCGACTGTAGGGAGCACATCACACCAGCGCTCCACTCTCTGCACTGGCTGCCGATAGTCTTCCGAGTCCGATTCAAGGTGGTGGTCCTTACCTATAAAGCCCTTTTATGGCTTGGGCCTTGCCTATCTGCGGGACCACCTCACCGTCCGGGCCCAGGAGCAGCCTCTACGGTCAGCCGGGAGCGCCCTTCTGGAGGTCCCCCATGTTTGGCAGGGGGCGATGCTGGATAGGGCGTTCTCGTTGGCGGTGCCCCAATTATGGAACTCCCTCCTGACCGAGGTCCGTCTGATCCCGGATCTCCCCTCCTTCCATTGCCAAAGCAAAACTTGGCTGTTCCGCCAGACCTTTGGTGAGGGAAATGCGTAGCGGGTGGAAGGGGTTGGACGATGGTGGTGGGTTTTATCTGGGAGATGCCGCTTACGGATGGATGTAGTCGGATGCTGGTTTTGTATATTTGGTTTTATTATGATGATTTTATGGATATTTTTTTATGGCTGTTTTGCTCTTGTTTGGATGCCGCCTCAAGCTACCAGGAGCAGGAGGGGGCAGGATATTAAATGTTGTTATAAATAAATCAGTCTGTCTGGTTCCACTCCCAGAAGCTTAAAAAAGGCCTGTGTCCATGCAAAGGCTTGGAAGGGGGAGTGAGATCCATCTGACAGCGGGGTGAACAAGGGAGAAAGTAGGGGCTAAGTTTGCCACCTGCTTCAAAGCACTGACTGGCAAACGGATTCTCCCACCCTTTCCTCCAAAGCAGGGGGCGGGCACAGCCAGGCAGACGTGTGGGTTAGCAAGAGCCAGGAGCCGCCTCCTAGGGGCACGCCCCTCTGCCGGTTTAGTGCCAACGCCAGCGCTTAACACCGCCATGAGCCCCATTGAAATGAGCAGGGCCTGTGCTGGCATTCAGGCTAGCAGCAGCGCGGACCAGCCCGAGGATGGGGCGGTGTGTTTTTTGTTTTTCCTGGTGGTTCCGCAGCTCAAGGTAAAGCCAGCTTTATCAACAGCCCAGCTCGCTGCGGGTTATCTCACTCCCGCCGCTGATTCATTCAGGAAGCGCCATTTGATTACAGCTGCTGTGAGATGAATCACCAGCTGCTCTGGGCCAAGTAATTTCCCCATCCTTAAACCGTCTCGTAGTAACTTCCCTTCCTTACAACTTACCTTTGCCAGGATGCCTGCAAAAAAAAACTTGACAACAATTAAGCAGCTAGTTGGCAAAGAAGATTGGTCTCTGCCTTGCTGGCTGGGCTAGGCTGGATACGACCCCCTTGGATTTGTATATAAATGATAATGGGTGTTTTTAAATAATCAAGGGGGGTGTGTGGGCATGACCACACTATGGCTTTGCTGCGGAGCACCCACACAGGTGGAACACGTGGGGAAGTTTTCTAACGGGCGACTCCCAGCATGACTACCCTAGCCATGAAGGCTGCCACCACGCACTCACCCTGCCAGGGCCGGCCTTACTGCGGGGTGACTCGGGGAGGCTGCCCCAGGTCCCGCTCCTGGGGACCCCCCGCACTTGGGGCTCCCCTGAGTCTCAGCCAGAGAGTGAGGGAGCGGCGGGGCCTCTGCCTCTCACTTCCTGGCCAAGTCCGAGACAGGCAGTGGAGGGGGCCAGCGGGAGTGAGGGAGAGGCAGAGGCCCCACCTCTCCCTCACTCCGTGGCCCCCCTTGGCTGCCTGTCAGTCTCGGCCAGGGAATGAGAGAGAGGTGGGGTCTCTCTGCCTCTCTCTCACTCCCTGGCCGAGTCCGAGACAGGCAGCGGAGGGGCCACAGAGTGAGGGAGAGGCAGAGGCCCGCCTCTCCCTCACTCGCTGGCAACATCCAGTGGCAGTGGGGAGCATGGCACCCACCTGAGCCAAGCCAGACCCAGGGAGCTGGTGAGTGGGCCCGGCACGGGGCCCAGGCCGGTGACAGATGGGGTTAGTGCTCCGAAAGGGCTGGGCTTGGGTGGAGGGGAGTGCCCCTCCACCCGTCCCTGAACCCAGGCCTGGGTAGCGCCCCCAGACCGAGCTGGGGCGTGCCCCCTGAGCCGGGGAGCAGCCCTAGGCCCGGCGGCAGCAGAACAGAGCCCCGCATTTCTCCCCCGCCCTGGGTCCCACAAATCCTAAGGACGGCCCTGCCGCCTTTTTGGTTGATGCATTTTGTAAGCGCGCCGGGCCGGCCTTTGCAATGGACAGGTTCCAGGGGCGAGTGCTGGCTGCTCCTGACCAGTTCTTGTGACTGACAAAAGCCAGGTTCCCTGCCCACCGAGCCTATACGTGGCAGCCTTGTCTGCTGGCATGGCTGGCTGCTGTCCCTGTCTGCTTGTTGACACGGAGCTATTTGGCCTGTCCCCTACTTCCCAGCAGTGCTCCTTGCGTGGCCATGAATGGGTGCTCTGAGGCTCATGGGAGCGCACATCCCTCCACTCCACCTTCAGGCCGGTAGTTGGCTCTGTGGCGCCTGGGTGGCCATGCTAGGTAGCATCTCATTTGAAAACACCCAATATCGACTCTCAGCTCTGCCTGGATCTCCAGGTGGAGACTGTGGCGAGGGGAGCATTTTGCCAGTTACATCTGGTACAATGGGTGCGGACGTGTTTCAGACTCGGATCTGGCCACCATCATCCATACCTTCATCACCTCTCGACTCGACTACTGTAACGCACTCTACGCGGGGCTGCCCTTGGGGACAGTATGGAGGCTGCAGCTGGTGCAGAATGCGGCGGCCCATCTCTTAATGGGGACAGGTCGCCGCAAGCCCGTTACACCGGTGCGCCGTTCTCTGCACTGGCTGCCTATTATCTTCCGGGCCCAATTCAAGGTGTTGGCGATGACCTATAAAACCCTAAATGGCCTGGGCTCGGCTTTCCTGCGGGACCGCCTCCGGCCCCGGATTGCACTGCAGCCCCTGTGGTCGGCTGGGGGCGCCCGATTCAAAGTCCGCTGGGTTGTCCAGGTGGGGACGATGGGGAGGGCTGTGGAACTCCCTCCCGACGGAGGCCCGTCTGGCCCCGGACCTCCCCTCTTTCCGAAGACAGTGTAAGACCTGGCTGTTCCGCCGGGCCTTTGGAGAGGGCGATGGGGAGGGTGGGGTGGGAAGTTCTGCACTTTTAGTTTATTTTTAGTATTTTAATGTTTAAATGATATTTTATGTGTGTGTTTTTTATTGTTTGTTTATGCATTTTGTAAGCCGCCCTGAGCTGCTCTGTGAGCAGGAGGGGGCGGGGTAGAAAAATAGTTAAATAAATAAATACATATTTGCAAGCCCTGTAACAAATTTCACAATTAAGCTTATTTGGGGGAATCAGATTCTCCCCCCTCCTTTTCTGGTTTCCTTCAGCAAATCCCCCAGAACCAATTACGTACAACCACAGAGTTGTACCTATAAAGCTCTAAATGGTGTGGGCCCTAAGACTGCCTCCTCCCCTAAATGCCCCTGCAGTTCCAAAGGTCAGTTGGGGGCATCCTCTTGCAAGTTCCATCATTGCACTAAAGCCTGAGCAACAAGGGTGTGCAGAGGCACTCGGGGGCTGCTCTACAACGTTCAAACTTCCTTGCCCTGGAGGTCTGTCAAAGCAAGCCCAAGCCTCAGCATTTTCCAGGGGCAATGTAAAACCTTTTTATCTGGCCAGGCCTTTAGCAGGCAGGGATAGGGTTTGGCGGTGGGGGATGGTTTTAGTGAGAATTCTCTCTCTCTCTCTCTCCTCGGATGTAAAAAGGCCTGTACCTTTGGGAAAGGGAGTTCGCTTCATGCGCGTTGGTCATTTTGCACGTATGAAGAATGACTTCCCCTTTTGTAAAAGGCAGCAGATGCGCACAAAGGCCCAGCGATCATTTGCGTGTGCACCGGGTTTGCCTTCTTTTTTAAAAAAAGCAAGATTCTCACGAGAATCTTGAACCCTTAGCAAGTTCCCGGCAAGATCTCAATAAAGGTTCTCGATTCTTGCAAGACTCAAATTGATTCTCGTTTCAGCCCTATTTCACTCTCACATTCCGGGAAGCAGAAGGCTGGTTGGCAGGGGCAGTGACGGCCTTGCTTACGCACATAAAGAGAAGTACAAACATTTTTAAAATAAATAAATAAATAAATAAAATCCTAAAATAGAAAACTTGCACGTTCCTTCGCTCCAGACAGACGGCGATTGTCCTACGTGGCCTGCGAACCAACTCCAGACCTTGGTGAGTAACGCACAAGCCGTTTTATCTAAGTTGGTGCAGGCCACAAAAGATAGTGGAACTTGTAATGTTTGGGCGACTCACTCTGCAGCCATTCGAAATGCCTGATCAAACCAAGTTCGACAGAGTTCCCCGGAGGGAGCGACTGTCCCAGCTGCCACTTTTGTTCTCAAAGTTTTTGTTTTCCAAATCGTCATCAATCAATTGTCAATCATCCATCAATCTTCTTTTTCTTCCACCCACGAAGGGTATCAAATTGACAGTTGTATTTTTGGCTCTTTCCTGGCTTCCGTTCTTATAGTACATAGGCAGGGAACCGTAGGCCCAGGGGCCAAATATGATCATGGCTGGTTTTCATGTGCCCCCATACCAGCGCCTGGATCTGCCCCCCTGGATCCAGTTTCTACTCCCAAACACTGAAAACCGGAGCTCAGAATAAGGGGGCAGAGATGAGGGCATGCACCCAAGGAGAAGGACATGAGATGGCAAATTCTAGGTGGCCCTTGGAGCTTGTACTAATTTTCACAGTGGCCCCTGGGAGGGAAAAGGTTCCCCTGCCCGCCATAGTATTTGAGCTCTTCCAGTCTTTATTGTAGTGTTATCCTCCTGAGTCCTAGCACTAAAACTACCAGCTTTCCTAAGCGTAAAGGACATGTCAAGATTGTTAGGGAAAAGGTACTATTTGGTGTAGTTTAATACCATGGATTTGTTACTGATGGGGATGCTACAGCAGCGGCAGCAACCGTAACACGGTTTTTAGAGGGTGGAGGTGGGGGCCACACCCCACCCATTCTGAAAACTTCCTTCTTGGTGGGTCCCTGAGCACTGTTAGGACGTTTTCAGAGTGGGTGGGGGTGGGAGCAGAATGCCGGCTGGCTCTCGCTTCCTCCCCTGCCCACTCTGACATTTTGCTGGCAATGCTCAGACCTCTTGCAATGGCAACCGACAGAGTTCAGGGCCCAGGCCCGACAAAGCGTCCTTGCTCCTTGGTTGCTACGCTGCTGCGTTGAGACCAGCAAAGTCCAACGTCATTGTACCGGCTCCCACCCTGTGCTATGCTGCTCTCTGGGCCTGTTTATCTAGCAGCTTCCTGGAGCATTAGGCCTTGCATGAAAAATTCAACAGAGCCCTTGCAAGATGCTTCTCCTCTCCTGTACTTGCAGAATTTCCCCAAATGCATCTAACATTAACGCTCCAGTGGGGCCAAGTCATAACCGCACGAACAGCTGCATCTTCAGAGCCTTCTCTCATTGGCAGCAGCCTCGAAATCACTCCCATCTGGCATTAGCTGGGCTAACGTCTCTGCATTCTGTTGTAACCTCATCCTCGCAGCCATCCCTCCAAATCCCTTTTGCATTCGCCTCTCCTGCTGCATCCTGTCTGACACTTAGCTCACATTCTCATGAAAGACTTTCCCTGGGGTAATTGTTAAAATAGTTACCCAGCCATTAACACAAGGGCGTTCACATGACACACATACAGTTGCCAGAGAAAATTAATGCATTTACTCTCCAGGATAGTGTCCCCCTCTTCGAACTGAGCGTGTTAGCCATGAGGTACTTTGCTCTGGGGGTTAAAGATCATGTGAACCTCAGGCTGCCAGGGTAATTAGCATAGAGACTGCCAGTTAACCCTGGAGTATCCTGAGCATTCACACAAACGTTACCCACTCAGTGAAGTCTTCTGAGTACCAAACCCCTGATGCTAATTTGTAAAGTGAACGTGGCCAGAATGTGGTGAATTGCTATTATATTATTTATTCCAGATCGGTGAGATCTGCTTTATAGTTAAGACATGATGCATGCTTCATCTACCTATTTATACAGTGTTTTCAGCGTTCAAAGTGCTTTATAGTCCTTGTCAAGTTCACCCTCACAACAACCCTGTGAGATAGGGAATCATTATTCCTGTTTTACATATGGGGGAACGGAGGCCGAGAGAGAGTGACTTGCTCAAGGCCACCCAGGGAATTCAGAGCTAAGCTACAAGGGAGAGGTCTGCAAGCTTTTTTCCATACTCTCGAGCCTGGTTCAGATGAAGCAATTACAATGGTGTAACCGCCCGAGCGTTCACATGGAGATCAGCAATTTGTGTGTTCTTCTGAGGTAATTCCACACGGTTGTTCCAGACGAAGTTCACAATATTAACTTCACAGAAAGCAGCGGCAGCTGATCATTGACTTCACTGAAAACAGGACTAAACTCGTCCCGCATAACCAGGGTGTTACAAATGACTGGCCGTGTCCGCTCTCTGAGTTTGTTTCAGGCATCCCCAGGGAAATTCAATGGAGCTCTCACAGGCATTATCTCAGCTCCACGGCCACCGAGTCACTTACCGCAGTTTGCCGGTGGGCCGGATTGCTGGTCTGCATGCGTTACTCCTGCTGTGCACGGGCAGTCAAAGTCCGTCAACACAAACTGTGAGAGTTCAAAATGCAGAGTCTGGAGCTGTTTTAGCATGAGGTCAACCTGGACATTTGTGTTATTAAAAAGAAAATACTGATATTTAATAAAATTGATATTTAATGCCACAAGCTGGATTCAACCTTACCCTGGGCTAGATTCAGTCCATGGGCTGCCAGTTAGAAAGCCCTGTTATAAGGGAAATTATATTTAGGTATTTCAAGTACTAGTCCCATTTTACAGATGGAAAACCGAGACCAAGAAACAGAGAGTTACCCAAGGCCACACAAGTGGTATTTGAACCATGGTCTCAGAGATCCTAATCAAGTACCTTAACCAGTTGGCTAGATTGGCTTTCAGCAAATTCAGGCATGTGTGGTTCCCCCACTCCCCCCACCCTGGGATGCTAAAATCCTATTCCTAAGTGCTGCACTATAATACAAACAACAGCCCCACAGACAGGGAGTGTGAAATGCTAGGATTCTGATAGGAAATGGAGTCTTAATAGGATTTTATTTATTTTTTTAAAGCAGTAAATGTGGTGGATTGGATGTGATTTTATAGAGCTGAAACAGGTAGCCGATTTATTAACTGCAGGCAATAACCGCACTTTCTGGTACTGTGTTGAGTACCTGGTGGGCTACTTGAGAGTCGATCGGCTACCCCATTACCCCAAAACTGGGAATGATCAGTACCCGTTTACTAGTAAATTGGTACAGGAAAATAATGAAAAACAGGATGGACACCCAAGAAATTGGGAAAGAAACTAAAAAAATTGGTACCTGAAGTTGGTAATCCAGAACCAGAAGTAAAAAAAATTGGGACATCAGATAACCTGTTGGACTAATTGGGGACCGATTACCACCTGAAGGTGGGGCAGGCCAGGTACCGGAAATTCAATGGGCACAGTCCTATCCCGTGCACGTGCTGCTCCCCCGTGCAATGCATGCAGCACGCGCATGCACAGGGCAGTCGCGCATGGCAACCTCAAACCTGGGACGACCCAAATCCCTGCGCCCATGCACCCTGCCTGCTCCATGTACCACGACTATCTGTCCCCCAGGTTGTGGGGTGCACACAGGATAGGATTGTGCCCAATGGGTTTACCTGTTTTGGGGGGGTCACTCATTTCTGCTTTAGGCAGGAAACTACCCCCCTCTGCTTGGGTACAGGTTCTGGGAACAGAGGAGGCTCCTTACCCTCCTGTCAGATCTCTTCTGAATCTAGGCTGCAGGACGGAACATCTGGATGCAATCAGCCCTAGCAAGAATGGAATGTTTCCACTGGGAGCCCGTCCAGACTCGCTGCCACCCCCTTCTGCTTTCGACCCAGACACGCACAACGTCTCGTTCAAACCCTTCTTGTCCCGGTAGTCGCGTCTCCCTTCTAGCTTGACAAGTTTCATTTAACTAAATTGCCTAGCTGAGACAGACCAATGGTCCATCTTAGCCCAGTATTGTCACAACCTGACACGGCAGCAGGGGTTTCAAATTAGGGTCCAAATCCAGCTCTTCCAGGGTCTCTGGCAGAGGCCATCCCGGAGTGCTACCTGAGACCCCTCCAAGCCCCCAGCGGAGGCCTCCTCCAGGCGTGCTGCCAGGGATCCTGAGGTGGAGATGCCAGGGATTGAACCTGGAACCTTATGCATGCAAGGCACGTGCTCTTACCCCTTGAGCTATACCCCCCCCAATATCATATCAGGCTGTGGGATCAGGCTATGCAAACAACCTGGATGCTTAACTGAGATTACCCTGGATGGCCATAATTCATGAGGAGCTCTCAGCTGAAAGCCATCAGAGTCCACATGGAAACTGTAGCAGGTGTGGCCTTGCCATGAGAGTGTTTTCAGGATCCATACCAACAACTCGGTCACTGATGGGAATTAGCATAATTATTAATACTTTATTCTTAGGCATGACACAGGCTCTTCCCTAACCCAGGCCACAAGCCTCTGGCTAGTCTCACACAGTCCATAGCACTGCCAACTCACAACTCTGGTCCCTCTGTCTTGGTTCCAAGCTCAGTCAGGCCTCCGCTCTCTAGTGTAGCTTCCACAGCCTCTGGTCCCTCTGTCTTGGGCCTCCCGAGGTGTTGTCACTCTGAGACCCAGAGTGCTTCTGTCTTCAACTTCCTGCGTCCTCTCTTTTATAGGGCAGAGTGGGCATGGCTCGGGCCTCACTCTGACTCCCTTAAAGGGACCGTAACCTTTTCATGCTGCTCCCTGCTACACATCTCCCCACTTTGCGGAGACAGGACTACCGGCTTAAAGTCCACCAGGCTCAACTTTTGCATCATTACAATTCCATGCTAGCCTCATCTCAACATTTGTCATCAATATTCCATAACCTTCAACACAGTTCATCACTAGTATATTTTTCACACATATTCATAACAGTGTCATCAGCACATACAATTTCACATTTTGCTCAGTGCTGAGCAAATTTCAGCGTGAGCAAATTTCACATTTTGCTCACACTAGGGCCTAACACACTCAACTGGGCTTTAATGCCCTCTCTGACCCCCCAACACCCCTCACAGCGGGCCCGTGCCACAGGGTTTTACTATTAGCCAAGGCTTCCTTCAGACCATATAGCCTTTTAGTCTTGATAGCCGGCTCCCTCACCCCCCTGCTACCTTTCCTTCAATGGGTCTGGGGAACATGCCTCCACCCAGCCGTTACATCTATTTGTCTCAGTAGCCGGCTCGTCCACCCCCACTCCCCGCTATCTTTGTACATCAACTGTTTCCCATCTGGGCACAGCATAACTGTAGCGGGGGCTCCCAGGACCACACGGGGGCACTAGGGTGTCTCTAGAGGAATTAGCCAACCCTGCTGCCACGCTCATTCAGCCCTCAACTTGACTGTATTCCCCCCCAAGTAGAGGGGTGCACTCTGTGGGGTACCCCTGTAGGGGTCCCACCCATGGTCTCCTACCTCCCCTTATGGTCAAGATCTATGCCACCCTATTTATTTTATATTTGTTTATTTCATCGATTTATATCCCGCCCCTCCTGAAAACAGTTCGGGGCCCACTCTCTCTATTCTACGGCTTGACCCAGGAGCCCTCTCTGTTCTCCACCTTAGGCCTTAACCTGGTCCTGGTCCCTCTGCTCTCAGCAGGCCCTTCATCGAGGTTACTGTCCAGGAGTAGGGCGCTCACAGCTACAACTTCTACTCCTACAAGGGTGGCCAGATATGCACATTTTAGAGGACACTTATGAGAAATGCAGGTTGCAGGGTTGCATTGGAGCCAGTGCAGCCCTGCAACCTGTATTTCTCATGTGTCCTCTTAAATTTGCATATCTGACCACCCTAACTCGTACGCTGCCCCTCTCTCTCTCTTTCATCTGAGCCCAGGCCCTTTATAGGCCCCGAGCATGCTCAGTTCACCTGGTCCCTACTGAGCATGCCTGTACTCAGAGCAGGTTTCAGAGCCCTACTGAGCATGCCCCAGTACTCAGAGCTCTAAACAGCCTTGAAGCTTCCACTGGGCATGCTCCCTGGCTATCATACGGCTATTCCCGCCCCCCTCCAGGGCTAGTGTCCAACCCAGACTACCTTCTCACATGCACACAGCCTGCCCGCTGGCCCACTCAGCCCCCTCTTAAAGGGGCCGCAGCTCCGGAGGACTGAGCCCTGTTACACTGACGGCCGAGTCCCAGCTTAAATCATGTCTCATTATTCTTTACTGGTAGCCGGCTCGTCTGCCCCCCCTGCTACCTTTCCTTTCAATGGGTCTGGGAAACGATCCTCTACCCAGCCCGAGCATACATTTGACCACTACCCGGCCGGCTTCTCCGCCCTCCCTGCTGCCGTAACTCCATCTGGGCACAGCATGGCAGCTGAGTCCCAATGCCTTTACTCTGACGGCATTACAGCATTGAGCAGATTATGCAGACTCTCATTCAGCCCCGCACATTTCCCCCTATCTCTGGGGAGTACTCCTCCACCCGGCACATGCCTTTCTTGAGAAGGCTCTCGGCAGCCAACAATAGTTAACAAACTTTCCCCCCTCCTCCACCCGGCTTACAATCGAAGCCCATTCAGTTACCGCGTGTTGGGGTTGGGATACCGGCCCGCCCAACCTTTCCAGATACACCCCCCCAACCCTCTTGACCTTATTAGTTCAACGTTATGTACAAAGACTCATTAACCCTAACAGCCCTGTCCCAGGGGCTAGTCACATTCATTGTTAGAGCTTTCCCCCCCGTTATACCCGATCGTTCCATATTTATCCATTGCCTTTCGCATTTAACGTAACATTCCCCATTTGATCATCTAGGCTTACGTCGGCCAATACCGTTTTTCCCTTCACAGACCAACGCCTTTAACACTGTTCTCGTTACTTGCTCAAGGTTCCTCTAGCCACTATTTTTTTGTTTTTATGTCAGCCTTTGCAGGCTTTCTACAGCCCCTTCCATCGCTCTTCTGATGTTATCGTATTTCCTCCTTGAAAGGCTCTCTCGCTCGCCTCTTAGCCACATTGACTCACACTGTCAGGTTTCCCAATAAGCCTTACTTCTGGCTAAACACAGCGATCTTCAGCGACAGTCTCTTTTCGATGCCCATGCCAGCTTCTTCTCCAACTTGCTGTTGGAAGCTACCTTCAGCTTCTGCAGCACTTGCTCGTGAAGGAGCTAGCCTTCCTGTAGCTTGACCCGCTTACTAGGGATGGGCGAACAGATCACAGTTTGGGTTCGTCCGTTCGGTTCGGCTGCGTTCCATTCGTCCGTTCGGTTCGGTTGCGTTCAGTTCGGCAGTTCGGTTAGTTCGTCGAGTTCGGGTTCGGCTGTTCAGTTTGGTCGTCCGAACAGGCCATTCGGATAGGCCGTTCGGCTGTTCGGCCATTCAGGAAATGTTGTTATGGGTGTTTTTTTGTTTTTTATATGGTTTTTTGGTTTTTTATTGGGTTTTATATGGTTTTCTTTTGTTTTTTATTTGGTTTTTTTGTTTTTATATGGTGTTTTTTTTTTAAAATCTAATATTATATCTATCTATCTACACTAAATCTAACTGCTATTAACTATTCTAAATGCTATGAACTAAAT
>QEPC01003849.1:4471010-4486597 GCA_003113815.1 Sphenodon punctatus | reverse complement strand
GTTTCTTGCAAGCCTCTCCACCCCTGGTGCCTGGAAGTCTGCTCCTCAGTGACTGACACCTCCCTGTCATGTTTGACCTTCCAGTGAACCTTTTTTTGCCACCCGAACGCGAGCCGAACTGACCGAACTGTTCGGCCATTTCGCCGTTCGGTGTTCGGTTTGTTCGGTATGTTCGCGTTCGTGTTCGAGTTCGTTTGTCTGAACAGGCAGAGTTCGGGCCGAACTCCGAACTGCCAAACCGCGTTCGTCCATCCCTACCGCTTACCGGTTAGCTTCTTGGCTCCCGTTTACCCAGCATTGAACGGCTAGTTGTTACTACAGACTGACAACTTCCCAGTGTCTGGGGTGTGGACCCTCCCATTCCTTTCCAAAACCCCTTCCTGGGAGCCCATAGACCTCTTCAGGCCATGGGAGTCACCAGCATTTCTTTATTGCTTTTCCCCAGGGGTTTTATCAACTTCCTTTCGTTGCTTTCTCTCACCCCAAAGCTCTCTCATTTGCTCCGTTTTGTCCTTCAAGACATTCTCTAATTTCTCTTTCTCTCGTCTCAGTTTTACTGCTGTTTCAATCATTTCACCCAAATTCTCTTTTTACATTTTAAATTCTTTTCCACACTCCCTCTACGTGTCCTAGGTTTAACACGGTCTGTGTCCTCTTTTCTTATCCTTCTTCCGGATTCCTTTGTCTGAGCTCTTCAAGCTCTCTAAGCCACTCTGTCTTTGTTCTTTTCCTTAAGGGCCAGATTTTCCCGCTTCTCCTTTACTTAAGTCTCTCTCTCTCTCTCCCCTCTACCAGGGTCCGAGTGCTCGTTTCCTTAGCATTCTCTGCTTTTTCTTTGCATTGCTGCATCTTATTCCCTCTGTGCCTTTCACTAGAGCATTCTTGTTTCTTCTGGAGCTTATTAGGTCATTCCCTTCTCAAGTGCCCTAGGGCTTGACAAGCCCAACATCTCTTTAACCTTTGCCCTTCAAGGGGTTCACTTTTCAATTCACGGGGGGGGGGGGGGCTCTCTTTTTACCGCTATCCTGTCTTTTCTTCGGGGTGGAAATCCTCCCTCTGGGTACACACTCCTCCTGTTGGTGCGCACAGGCCTCCAGCTGGCTTCCCTCTCCGCTGCTATCGCTACCTCTTGGCTCTCCTTTCAGTGCTCTCCAGTGAATTCTCTCCCTCTCTGACAGGTCCCTTGCTTCGGGTCAGAATTGCCTCCGCCTCCCCCCCTGCCCCTCGCAGGGGGGGGATGGACAGCGAAAGGCCCCTTGCCACACCCGCACAGCAGGGAGGCAGGGCAGTTGGGGTTTTTCCCCGTCACGGGTCTGCAAGAGACACCGAGGCGGGAAAAAGACGTGGCCGCGGCAGCTTGCAGACACCCGGCCGGGGTTGCTAGGCAACCCCGCCAGCAAGGATAGGCTTAGCCCAGGCACGTGGGTCACGCCCTAGGGGCGGGACACATATGAGGAGAAGACGACGACTCTGGCCCCACTTGCCGCAGGAGCTGAGGCGCCCCGGGATTTTTCTTTGCTGAAGCAGTGCGGTGAGTCCCATCCAGGATGGGAAAATCAAAGAAGAAGGGTGCCGCCACAGCGGCTAGCAAGTGGCAGCGAATCACCGAGAGAGGGGGCGCCCCCTACCAACACTGAACCCATGGGGGGAGGGGGTGGCGAGCCGCAGGCTGGTCCGGTGGGTCAAGGAGCGGCCCCTCCCCCCTTGGAGGGACGTTTGGAGGGACAGGATGAGATCCCCCTCTGTGAGAGACTGGATGGGTGCGAGACCCTGCTGAGGGAGCTCCTTCAGGGCCCTGACCCACCCCCCAACCAGGCTGTGGGAGCCAGGCTGGCTGCCTCCGCCCAGGGACTACAAAGGCAGTCCAGCGGGGTGGAGCCCAGCCTCTCTGCTGCCCCTCTCGACCCACCCCTCAACCAGGAGGGGGAAACCACTACCCCTGTCCAAGGATCGAGGGGGGATGTTTGCGGGGCTGAGTCTGGGCCCTCCATGGCTCCTCCGCTCCCGTGTCGGGGGGGGCGCGTAAGCAGGCCCCCAGCCCGGTTCATTGACCACAGGGGTGTAGCGGGGAGGGTGCAGCCGCACGGGGGTAACATTGTCCTGCAGGGCGGTTTGGCAGGTCCACTGGACCCCCCTGCCCAGCCCCCTCCCCCAACGGCACCTGTGATCGCTGAGGGTGGGGTAGGCTCTGGATGGATCAGCAGGCTGTGGCATTGCTGGCAGCGGGAAATTTCTGGGCCCCCCCAGCCTATGTTGGGCCCTCTCCACTGGGCTGGGCTCAGGCTGGCCGGCCACAGACGGCAGAGCCGGCCCCCGGGTTGGGTTGGGCAGGGGAGCCCCTTCCCCCTTTTCTCTCTCCAGGGTCAGCACCAGTGGCTGCAAGGGGGGACGACAGCGATTACCTGGGACAAAGGGTTGTGAGGATCGAGAGTGCCGTACAGGCCCTGGTCCAGCAGCGGGCCCAGCAGCCGGGGGTGCATCAAGGAATGACGGTACCACCGGTCTACGCATCAAGTGAGAGACAGTGACCCTCCCGGGGGGGACAAGCATCGCAGGCAGGTGGGCGGTTCCCCAGGTGGCCGGGCAAGCCATAGAGACAGCCAGGGGGGCTACCAGATCAGCAGCTGCCCCCTGCCAGACAGGGTCGGTTGGTAGGACTCAGTTGATGTGGTGGAACGGGACCTGGGTCCCAGTGCCCGCCCCCACTTCCCCCGAAGTCAGCAGCGGTACAGTTCCATTGGCAATAGGCCCCCCTATGGACATGAATCAGGTACAACACCCCTGGAGGCACGGGTGCTCCAGGTGTGGGCCCCCCAGGGCGCATACCCCACGATACAGGGCAATGGAGCCTCCGTGGTCTAGCGGCCGAATATTGATTTGTGCCGGCCACCTCCAGTGGGTGGGGGGTATTCAATGGTATCTGCTCCCATTGGGGACCACCTACTCCCGGCAACTAGAGAAAAGATCTGGAGAGGGGAGTACGTTGACATTTTCGCCCTGTTGTTCAGCCATCCCATAGTGGATCCTGCTGAACAGGACGAGAAGAAGGAGAAAGAGAGTTTCAGGTGGCCAAAAGCCGAGAGGAACTGGTCGAATTGTAACGCAGTCTTTTCTATTTACCAGGGTGTCATGCTCCAGGCCTACCCCGGGTGGGCAGCCGACTTGCTTAAATATGCCGACATAGTGTGGCGGGCATATGAGGCAGGCCCCACTGGGGCGTGGTTGCGCTATGACGAAGCTTTTCGTCACCGCGCAGCATTTACCCCAGGGCTCAGGTGGGATTTGCATGCCAATGATCTTTGGCTTAACTGTATGAGCGGGTTGGGAAATGTGCCCAGGTCCGACAGTGGCCATTTACTCGTGAAGGCCGGGGACTCATCGGCCTCTGAGTCCTTTCGGGATGATGGAAGGAGGGCGTCGGGATCCTCCCCGGGACAGTGCTGGGAGTTGGGTCGCTCTGGCAAATGTACATGCTCAGTGTGTAGATTTCGCCACTCATGCTCCACCTGTGCAGGCCACCACATGACCTCCGCCTGCCCACGCAGGCGGCCCGGCGCAAAAGGCAAACAGTACGCCCCCGGAAAGGACGGTCCTGGAACTGGTAGCGTGAGTGCTGCTGGCAAAAGCCCCAACACCAATTAAGGTTGCCCAGCTCGAGTTGGCCCTTCATGCTCATCCCAACAGGGAGGAGGTGAAGTCGTGCTGGTCACGGGTTTCCAGCACGACTTCAGAATACCTGTCCTCGAAGTCCAGCAGCAGAGGGTGGCCCCCAACCTAAAGTCTGTGGTGGGGATGGAAGAGGTGGTAAGGGCTAAAAATGGGAAGGAGCGAGCTGAGGGAAGGGTGGCAGGCCCTTTCCCTGCCCCCCCCTTCCCCAGCATGGTGATTTCCCCATTGGGCGTGGTGCCAAAAAAGGCCCTGGAAGAGTTCCAGCTAATCCACCAACTGTCCTATCCTCGGGGTGGCTCGGTCAACGATGCCATACCCAAGGACCTCAACTCAGTCTGGTATGCGTCATTCGACTCCGCTGTGTCCCTAGTTAGGTCCTTTTGGTCCTGGGGAAGTTCTAGGGAAATGCAATATCAAGTCAGCATTTCGGCTGCTCCTGGTCTGTCCTGAGAGTTTCCCGTTGCTCGGTTTTCACTACGACAGCTGGTACTATTACGACAAGGCCATGCCAATGGGGTGCTCGATCTCTTGTTTGGCCTTCGAGAGGTTCAGCTCCTTGGTCGAATGGATAGTAAGGCACCAGTCCAGCAGGAGGGGGGGGGAATTGACAAAATATTTGGACAATTTCCTTTTTGTCAGGGGGACAGACACGGACCAGTGCGTAGGGCTTATTGCGGACTTTTCACAAGGTGGCAGAGGAGTTGGGTATCCCCCTAGCACATGAGAAGATAGAAGGACCAGCCACGAGATTGACTTACCTCGGGACTGAGCTGGACACGGTCGAGGTTGTTTCCCNATCAAGCTGGACACGGTCGAGGCCATTTCCCGCCTCCCGCGGGACAAGTTGATCTCCCTTCGGGAGAAGGTGGACGAGTGTCTGGGGGCATGAATGTGACGGTTTGCCGCCTCCAGTCAGTATTGGGGAGTCTTAATTTTGCATGCCAGGTTGTGGCGCCAGGTTGAGCCTTCTTGTCACGCCTCTACACCAAGCTGGTCAGTAACCCCCCTCCCAATCATCATATTAGGGTCACTAGGGAAATGAAGGAGGATTTGCAAATGTGGGCCACCTTTTTGTCCAATTTCAACGGCACCAGCTTCTGGAGGGATCGGCTGTTGCTGGAAGCCAAGCTCCAGGCGCATTCGGATGCAGCTGGCGGGGCAGGATTTGGCGTAATTTTCAGGGAAAGATGGGTGGCGGCTCCGTGGTCAACGACATGGGTGGAGTAGGGAGTCACCAGGGATCTCACCTTCCTGGAGCTCTTCCCCATTGTGTTAGCGGTCCATCTGTGGCCGAATGAACTGGTGAATCAATCGGTACGGTTCTGGTGTGATAATAACCAAGCTGTGGTCCATATTATCAACACCCAGTCCTCCCGATCGCCAAGGGTCAGGAAGTTTGTCAGGGCTTTCGTTCTCACTTGTCTAAATTTAATATCCTTTTCCAAGCCAGGCATGATCCAGGGCTAGACAATAGTGTAGCCGACGCCCTCTCGCTTCCAGATGGAACGTTTCCGCCTGCTGGCACCGCAGGCCCAGCCGACCCCGGAGCTGTTGCTGCCATCAGTCTGGAGCCTTGGGTGGTAGAGCTGTGCTCTACTGTCTGGGGATCCCTGGCGCCATGCACAAGAGCGGCCTATGACAGAGCCTTCCAGGAATTCCAGCAATACTGGTTGGCACGGGGGTGGGCCCTGGGTTTCCCGATCCCAGAGCAGCGAACGCTCCAGTTCGCCTTGTATTTGTGGCACAAAGTGGCGGCCCTGGGTACTATTGCCGGTAAGCTGTCGGTGCTGGGTTTTGTGAGTAATCTCATGGGACACGTCCCCCACAGGATCACGGTTTCTTTTCCCGGCACCTCATAGAAAGCTGATCCAGGGAGCAGAGCAGAATTCCGGACCAGAGGGCCCCCATCACCCCAACTTTGCTGTTAGAGATGTGTAGGGTGCTCCCCCAGATTTGTTTTGACTGTTACGAGGTTTCACTATTTAATTCATTGTTCAAGTTGGAGTTTTTCGGAGCTTTTCGCGTGAGCGAATTAGTAGCTGAATCAGCAAGGGACACTTCAGGGAGGGCGTTGCACTTCAGCGACATACAAATTGTCCCAACGATGATGTCTCTGCATATCCATCATTCCAAGACCGACCAGAGGGGAAGAGGGCAAGTCGTAAGGTTGAATAGAGCGGGTGCGGGCGATTTGTGTCCAGTGAGGGCCATCGAATCATTCCTCGTGGTGCAACAGACTGCGCCTGGCCCCCTGTTTAGACATGCCGGTGGGTGCCAACTGACCAGGTACCAATTTATGGCAGTCCTCCAGACGGTGTTGT
The DNA here is from genome assembly GCA_003113815.1 of Sphenodon punctatus. Taxonomy (NCBI): domain Eukaryota; kingdom Metazoa; phylum Chordata; class Lepidosauria; order Sphenodontia; family Sphenodontidae; genus Sphenodon; species Sphenodon punctatus. The sequence continues at coordinate 4,480,607 of QEPC01003849.1, read as the reverse complement.
CCCGCCTCGGCTTGCCGCCTGCCACCTTTGTTCTGGATAGGGGCAACGGGTGGTGTTGGGGGAGGAAACATCGTGCCCCCGCGCTTTACCGTGTGGCGTTCCGCAGGGATCGGTCTTGTCTCCGTTGTTGTTTAATATCTATATGCAGCCCTTGGGGGAGGTCGTGAGAGGGTTCGGGGTGCGATGTCACCAGTATGCTGATGATACTCAGCTGTACCTCTCCTTTTCTACTGACCCAGACCCTGCTGTCTCGGTGCTATCCCAATGTTTGGAGGCCGTGGCGGATTGGATGCGGCTGAGCAGACTGAAGCTCAACCCAGATAAGACGGAGGTGATGGTGGTGGGGAGGGCGAAGGGGGTGGTGGCCCCCCTAGTTGGGGGGGTTTGCCCCCCTGTAGCTCAGCAGGTCCGGAGTCTGGGGGTCGTATTGGACGCAGACCTGCGTCTGGAGCGGCAGGTGGAGGCAGTCGCCAAGGCTGCCTTCCGCCAGCTTTATCTGGTACGTAGGCTGCGTCCGTATGTCTCTGGCCCGGACCTGGCCTCCCTCATCCATGCCTTCGTCACCTCGCGGCTCGACTACTGCAACGCGCTCTACGTGGGGCTTCCCTTGTTCTTGGCCCGGAGGCTGCAGCTGGTGCAGAATGCGGCGGCTCGTCTTCTTACGGGGACGGGTCGCCGGGAGCACATTACACCGGTGCTCCGAGCTCTGCACTGGCTGCCGATAGTGTGCCGGGCCAAGTTCAAGGTCCTAGTGATGATCTACAAAGCCCTATACGGTCTTGGCCCCTCATACCTTAGGGACCGCCTCGCCCTTCGCGCCCCGGAACGGCTCCTGCGGTCTGCCGGGGGTGCCCTCCTGGAGGTCCCCCGTGTTAAGCGGGGGGCCACGATGGAGCGAGCATTCTCGGTGGTAGGGCCGCGGCTGTGGAACTCCCTTCCGGAGGAAGCTCGCCTGGCCCCAAGCCTTTTAACATTTCGGCGGAACTGTAAGACCTGGCTGTTTGCCCAGGCCTTTGGGAGGGAGGGTGGGGAGGGATGATTTTAATCCCCCACCCATTTATTTATTTGTTTTTCTAGCCCTGTTTTATATGATGTGTTTTAGATGATGTATTTTATATTTATATTTTAAAGTGAATTTTAATATTTTATTATTGTTGTTAGCCGCCCCGAGCTGCATTGCAGGAGGGGGCGGGATATAACTCTGTAAAATAAATAAATAAATAAATAAACTACATTCGCAGCAGGAGCTGGCATGTCCAAACAGGGTATCTGGATGGTGGGCCATTGGAGGTCGGGGGCCTACCATACCTATGTGCGGGGCACCCCCCCGACCATTCCTAACTTTCTTTCATCCTCTAGGTGCACCTCGGAGGCGTGTGTGGATTGGTGGCCACAGCTTGGTGCCACGGGCGGGCAAGGCTGCCAGCCAGACCAACTGGGGATCACAACTAGGTTTGTTGGCACAAGCTGAGGTCCATTGGAAGGGCCGGGGAGGGATGAGATGGCACCAACTCATGTCAACACTCCGGGGGTCGACACAGGGGCCCCTGCCCGATGTCTTGGTGATCCACTTTTGAGAACAACATCCTCGACCTGAAGGGTATGCAAGTGATCAAGGACATAAAGAGAGACCTTTGGGAGATTAAGAAACTGTTCCCATCCGCCCTAATCATCTGGACTGATTTGGTCGAACGAATGACCTGGGGAAAAGGGGTGCACCCCAGAAAGATCGATAGGACCAGGAAGACGGTCAACAGGGATGTTGAAGGGTGCCTTATAGGTCTGGACGGGGAGTGCATCGACAGCCGGGTGCTGACACACAAATGCCCCGCACTTTATAGACGGGACGGGGTTCACCTGTCGCCCGGGGGTAACGAGCATTATCTCGGAGCCCTGAAAGCCGTGCTGGTTCGGGTATTGGCAAGGTCATGAAGGGAGGTGGGGGTCGCGCTCGTCCGGGTAGCCCCCGCGACCCCTTTGTTGCAGGGGTCCAGTACTATAGATTAGAATAGGATAGATAGGTCATAAGTAAGCGTCATCTCCTTAAGAGATGGGGAGGCCCACTCGCCGGAAAGCAGGCTACGGCAAGTGGCAGGGTAGCCTCCCTGGGAGGGGCACTGAGCGAGGGCGGTAGGGACAAGTATCGTCCCCCGTCGGCAGGCACCCCCAACCTTACTCAGTTTGGTAGGATCTGGTCCCCCTCACCTGTGGCTGGGGCCACTGAGAGGGGGAGACGTTATGTGTAGTTGGGATGGTAATTGAGGGTATATCAAAACCACCCCTGGGGTTACTGTTTGTGGTTAAAGTTCAAGTACTGGACCCATATCGCGCTAGGCGATTACCCCCACCTGATACTTGATTGTAATTAGTTAAATAAAGAGTGCGGCCGTTAAAATCCCAGTGATGGTGTCCTGTCTCTTTCGGTGTGTCGGCAACCCCCTTTTCTCTCTGATGGCGTGGGGTTTTCCTGCATTCTCCACCAAACTGTAGCAGGTGTGGGCTTGCCAGTGTGAGTGTTTGTAGGATCCACACCAACAAATTGGTCACTCAGAGGAATTAGCAAAATACTTTATTCTTAGGCAAAACACAGGCTCTTCTCTAAGCCAGGCCACAAGCCTCTGGCTAGTCTCTCACAGTCCATAGCACTGTCAGCTCACATAGCCTCTGGCCCCTCTGTCTTGGCTCCAGGCTCTCAGTTAGGCCTCTCTTCAGACTTCAGGCATCCGCTCTCCAGCGTAGCTTTCACAGGGTGATTTCACACGTTATGAGTCTGAAATTCACTCCGGCTGAACCACAGTCAAACACGGGCTGCCTTTGACTGTGGTGAACGTCTGTTGGCTCGCCGCCAGATGTGCACCACAGTCAAACGTGGCCCGTGTTTGCATTCACCACACGTCTGTTGGCTCGCCGCCAGATGTGCACCACAGTCAAACGTGGGCCGTGTTTGCATTCACCACACTTCTGGACCTCCGGACGCGAGGAGGTCGAGAAGTGTGGTGAAAGGCCACCACGGCCGTGGTGAACGGAAAGTAACCTCTGTTTACTTACCGTTCACCGCGGTCAATGGCATTCACCCCCACCCGTGGTTGCGGCAGTGGCCGAATTGGCCGCTGCCCATCGGGAAGGGGGAGGGCCTCTGGGGAACGCAGGGGGTGGGGCCGTGCGGCAGCATGCTGCGCCGCACGGCCCCGCCCCCCTCCGGGGTGAGGGTATGCCGCTTTAGACGTGACGGGCGGCCGCTTTCACCATGGGCCGTGGGGTGGTTCGGACCACGGCCGGGGCAATGGGGTGCACATCTGTTGGCACGCCCCTTCACCCCCGGCCGTGGTCTGAACCACCTCACGGCCCGTGGTGAAAGTGGCCGCCCGTCACGTCTGAAATCACCCACAGCCTCTGGTCCCTTTGTCTTCGGCTCCAGAGGTGTTCGCTCTCTGAGACCCAGAGTGCTTCTGTCTTCAATTTTTAAATTTATTTTATTTTTATTTTGAGCTATTTTTAACCCACTCCCTCCTGCTCACAACAGCAGCTCGCGGTGGCTTCACAAGCAAAATTCGAAATATAAAACAGTTCAATAATTAAAATCAAATACATAAAATGTATAAAAACTCATTAAAAGAGCGGAACCAACCCCCCCCCCCAATCCCCAGACCTCCCACCCTCCCTGTCTCCCTCCCCAAAAGCCTAGTGGAACAGCCAGGTCTTGCACGGTCTCTGGAAAGAGGGGAGATCTGGGGCCAGGCGGGTCTCCGTCGGGAGGGAATTCCACAGCCTAGGAGCGGCCACTGAGAACGCCCTCCCCATCGTCGCCACCGGGGAAACCTGGGGGACTTTGGGTCAGGTGTCACCGGTCAATGCAGGGGCCACACCATGGCCTGGGGCATGAGGTGGTCCCGCAGCTAAGTGAGGCCCAAGCCACTTAGGGCTTTATAGGTCAACACCTTGAATCGGGCCTGGAAGCCAATAGGCAGCCAGTGCAGAGAACAGAGCACCGGTGTAATGTGCTTGTGATGGTCTGTCTCCGTGAGGAGACGGGCCACCGCATTCTGCACCAGCTGCAGCCTCCGGGCTGTCACCAAGGGTAGCCCCATGTAGAGTGCATTGCAGCAGTCCAGTCTAGAGGTGATGACCCATACTGGGTCAGACCAATAGTCCATCGAGCCCAGCATCCTGTCTCCGACAGTGGCCAGGCTCGGTCGCTTGAAGAAGTACCCAGCAAGTCACTATGGGGCAATCCATTCCCTGCTGGTCACTCCCAGCTCCTGACAGTAAGAGGTTACATTTCCTAAACCTACCTGACTAATAGCTGCTAATGGACCGATCCTCTAAAAACTTGCCCAATCCCTTTTAAAACCCAGTTATACTACTGGCGTTGACCACATCTTCTGGCAACAAATCCCACAACTGAATTGTGCATTGAGTGAAAAAATGCTTTCTTTTATTTGTTTTAAAACTGCTGTTAGTTTCATGGAGCGTCCCCTAGTTCTAGTACTACTTGAGAAGGTAAATAACCGTTCCGTATTAATGTGTCCCACACCACTCATGATTTTATAAACTTCTCTCATATCCCCTCTGTCCTCTCCCCTCCAAGCTGAAGAGCCCCAACCGATCCAGCCTCTCCTCATAGTCCTCTCTCCTGAAAATGGACACTTGGGAGGCATGGGAACCTAGCTGTGAGTCATGCTATGTGTCTGCTATCCCTTAAGCAGGATTTTGGTTTTTATTGTCTAGGGGCGCTTTTAAACGAGACAAGAAACGCAGCTGGTCCTTTGATCAGCCGCCTTTCTTTGTGCTCGTTTAAAAGTCTGACCTGCTTTGAAGCCGGGTCTTCCCCCGCGTTAGGCCGGCCCGGCGATCCTTCCCCCTTCAACGCGGATCGCCGGTGTGCTGGCTTTAACCCGCACTTCCGGGTCCCCTTTCCAGAGTGCGCAAGCGCACAAGGACGCGCATGCGCCCATAGTCTCTGCGATGCGTCTGATGCTCTTTGGAACATCAGACTCGTCGTAGAGAGGAATGTGGGGTTTCGAAGCTGGGTTGAATCCTCTCCCGCTTGGGAGAGGGCTCGTTTAAAAGACCCCTGGGTCCATTCTTGGCCTGGGTGCCTCCTTCCTGTCCCCACCCCCCCTGCATCTCAACAGGACAGCCATAATGTCTGGATGTTGCATTTCCCACTCTGGAATTTATGAGGTTATGAACCGACCGCTGTTGCCGCAGCATGGAGGCTCAGCAGCAGTGGCAGCAGCTGTTGGCTTTTGTCTTGAGAAAAGCAGGGTCGGATTGCCTGTGCCGGAGCTGGCATCGCAGGCCTTGGGAGCCGTGGGACAGATAATCTCGGTTGCCTTGCGGAGAGCAGTGCTAGTCTCTCCCTCTAGCTGGGCTGCATCTGCTACCCTAGTCCCAGTGAGATGAACTGCAAAATAATAATAATGAATCATGAATAATTAATAATGAAAATTAAAAAAATCAAAATCAGGGAGGGGAGGAAGGGGATGTTTGTGTGTTTCCTGGCTGCGCTGGCAAAGGGAAGAGGAGATGGCCCAGGATTTATTTATTTAATTCTAGTTAGTTAGTTCAGTTTTACCCTTGCCCTTCCCAAACAGCTCAGGGCAGTTTACAAATAAAAACAATACACATAAAAAAAACCCCAACTCCCTACCTTTCCCCACCCCCCGCCCCAACCCCCCCATCACACTCCTACCCCAAACACCCACCAACCCCCCCATTCCCTATCCCTATTGTGCTTACCTGTCCCCCTTCCATACTTACCAACAGTCCCTATTTAGGAGGGACGGACTCTCTTTGGGTGTTGAATCCCACTGTCCCTTGTTCAGGGATCAAAGTCCCTCTGTTAGGAGAGAGAGACAAAAAGGCCTGTCTTCAGGCCTCAGGCCCCTCTTCCCTGGCTGCCCCCCAGGAAAAGCCCGTGAGGGGACCACAGGGAGATGACGGAATGACCTAAAACTCAGCAGCATGAGAAGCAGGAGAGGTTTTACTTGGCCTCTGAAATGGGTTGCCGTCCCGCTGTGCGTGTGCAGCGTACTGGGCTGCCGGATTCAGAGGCTGAGCCCAGCTGGAATCTCCACTCCCGCTTCCCTTTCACCGCTCCTGGAGAGGACCCCTGCCTCCTACCTGATCTTCTTCATTGCCAGGTATATGGTACCCACAGCCGCACGTGTGCAAACGCCCCTTGGCCACCTGCTAGGCTGCCCGAAACAGCAGGTAGGTACTACCCATGTTTATTAATAATAATAATAATATAATAAATTAATAAACTTTATTTTTGTATAGCGCCCCCCCCCTGCCTTGGCACTCGGAACACTTTACATACACCATAACGTTTAATCCTCACAAACGTTAAGACTTTTATGCAGTGTGGTCACCTTGCTGGCCTATCATTACAAGCGGAATAGGGCTTTAAGCGATTCAAGATGACTTTGACTTTACAAGAAATATGAGGCAAAAAATGGAGACACTAGAACTTGGAACACATCTATCATCTCTAAATAATACTGTCTGTATCCTCATTCACCCCCCCATCATGAAACCTGTTGCTCCCTTATTGGACAGAACCTTTTATGATGATGTTTTAATTTTATTTTTTCTTTAGCCTTTGTTATCATATGGATCCTCCTGTTGTCAAGAGAACTATCAATGTATATTGATGTCTGATATACAATAATAATAATAATAATAATAATAAAAACTTTTAATCCTCACAATAACCCTGTGAGGTAGGTTAGGATGAGAAAATATTGTGACTGGCCCAAAGTCACCCATTGAGCTTCTGGCTAAGGCGAGACTAGAACCAGGGTCCTCTCGTACCTCCCCAGGAAAGTACTGCCCACTAAGGCATTACACCACGCTGACTATAATTTTGAGGGAAGCAGGTATGTGAGCTGCCGCTGAGGTGGCAGTACAAACCCCATCTGGAAAAAGCCAGGATCCTGATGTCTAGCCTTCTCCAGGATGAAGCTAGCTCTCATCTTCCCCTTCCGGAGAAACCGGGGTGGGAGATCATGGAATGTCAGAGTGGGAAGGGATCTCAAGGGTCAGCTTGTCAAACCCCCCTGCTTGGATGCAGGACAACTACAGCATCCCCAGTAGAGGGCTGACAAGTTTCTTTTTGAAAACTTCCAGTGGCAGAGAGCCTACAACGCCCCCTAGGCAACTTGTTCCAACCCTGCATAGCTCTATCGTTAGGGATTCTTTCCCCTGCTATCTGTCTGAAATCTACCTTCCTGTAATTTGAGCCTGTTATTTGTATTTCTAGTCTCTCTAGAAATCATTCCTTGCCTTCTTCTCATTGGCCGTCCTTTATCTATTTGAAGACTGCTACGACATCTCCCCTTAATCTTCTCTTTGCTAGACTAAACATACCCAGGGTCTTCAACCTTTCCTCATAAGACTTGCTTTCCAGACCCTTTATCATCTTTGAACCCGCTCCAATTTGCTAATGTCCTTCTTAAAATGAGGTGCCCCAAACTGGTCACAATACTCCAAGTGAGGTCTGATCAGTAAATAGAGTGGAATTCTTACCTCTGTCAACTTGGTGACACTATTTCTGTTAATGCAGCCTAAAGTTGCATGAACAGAAATATGGCGTGTCAACAGCCTCACAACAACCCTGTGAGGTAGGTTAGGATGAGGGAATATTGTGACTGGCATCACACTGCTGACTCATACTCAGCCTGTGATCAGCCACGAACCCTAGGTCCTTTTTGTGTAGGCAGCTTCCAAACCAGGCATCTCCCATCTTTAATCCGGCCATTTGTTTTTTCTTTCCTAAATGCAGAACTTTACATTTATCTCGGGTGAATTTCATTTTATTAATGTCAACCTAGGCTTCCAACCTATCAAGTTTCTTTTTTCTTTTTTTAATTCTGGTTTTATCTTCCAAGGTGTTAATGACCCCTCCCAGTTTTGTGTCACCTGCAAACGTGGAGAGAAGTGGAAAATTCCAAACGAAGGCACAAATGACTAAGGGTGTTTTCAGAAAAGCACCTCCCGCACCCAGTACCCACTGTCCTTGTGTGAAAACCCCACTGGTAACCAATGGTTAACCAGTGACTACTGGGTGGGTGTTGGGGAAGTAATGCACTTCTCTGAAAACACCCTAAGTGACACAATCTTGAGTGGGAGGCTAAGGGGGGAGAACGTTGGGTAGGAAAGGAGAAGGTACCATGAATGCATGGTCCTGTGTTGCAAACTTGACCCTCTGCCTTCTGTTCAACACTTCACTGCCAAGGTTCCCTCTCTGTCGTCTGGGGTGGCCACCTATGCACATCTTTAAGGAACACTTATGAAAAAAATACATGTTGCAGGGCCTTCACTGGCACCAAAGGCCAATGCAGGCCCTGCAGTATGTATTTTACATACATATTGCAGGGCCTGCATTGGCCTTTGGTGCCAGTGAAGGCCCTGCAACATGTATTTTTTTCATAAGTGTTTCTTAGAGATTTGCACAGGTGGCGACCGTACCCTCTTCGCATCCAGCATAGCCTCCTGGTCCTCATCTTCAAGGCTCTTCATGGCCTCACTTCTACCTATCTCCCTGCCCTCATTTCCTGCTACGTATCCCCCTGGGAACATTGCTCCTCCTCATCTGCACCCAGCCCAAAGTCTACCGCTCCCTCAACAAGGCAACCTTAAGCAGAGTCAACTAGGGGCCGTGGCCTGGGCCCCGCAGTTAGACGGGGCCCTTCAGGGAAGCCAATCCTGGTAGCTTCAGGAACAGAGCTCTTGGAGACCCTGGGATGGGCTATTTCTGTGGGTAAAAACAGGTGTGACAGTGGCACGCTTAGGCCTGCTGTGGCCCCCAGGCCACTGGCACATCTGTTTTTGCACCGTCAGATGTTGGCCAGGGATTGCCCTGGGCCGTGTTGGCGACTAGCCCAGGGTCTGACTTCAAACACTAGACTGCCAGTGATTAAATGGGTGTGGTACTGGCGGCGGGGTGGTGATGGTGATGACATGGGGACCCCACATTTTATTTTTGCCCTGTTCCTAAACCACTGTTGCCCCTTCTCCCCTACTCCTGGAGCTCCCTCCCAAAGTGCATACGCTCTTCTTCCACCGTACAACCTTCAACAGGGGCGGCTGGTGGGTTTTGATGTTGGAAGGGCACTGGGGCAGTAAGGCCAGGCCGGTGGGTCTAGGGGGCGGAGCCAGGGGGACGGTAGGCAGAGCCAGTGGGACGGTAGGCCAGTGGCACAGCATAACCCAACAGCAAGAAGTTCCCAGGGTTAACATTGGATGGAAGAAAACACAGACTACATGCACATCAAGCTTAAAATCAATAATTTATACACCCAAAACACAGGGAAACACTGGCAAAACACAGCAGCAAGGAGTTCCCAGGGTTCGTTCAGGAAGGGGGAGCCAGTGAAGAGAGAAGAGGAGAGGCTGCACATGGTCGAAGCAACAGGCGGAGTGAATGACCTTGGCAGCAGAGTTTTGGATTGCGATAAGGGGGGACAGGTGAGAGTGAGGGAGGCCAGCAAGGAGGAGGTTGCAGTAATCGAGGCGAGAGATAACCATGGCATGAACAAGGGTTTTGGCCGAGGAGGTAGAGAGAAAGGGGCGGATCCGAGCAATGTTATG
>QEPC01003849.1:4446304-4470160 GCA_003113815.1 Sphenodon punctatus | reverse complement strand
GGGGGGGGGCGACTGTGGGAGCAATAGAGGTCAGGAGGCGGGAGGGGATCGGGTCAAGAGGGCAGGTGGAGGGGTTGGATGAAGAGAGCAGAGCAGAGATTTCCTCGAGAGAGGCAGGAGGGAAGGATGTGAGGAGAGAGGGGGGAGGAGGAGGTACGGGAGCGGGAGGTGGAGGTGGGTGGGAGGCAATGTCCTGATGGATCTTGTCAATCTTTGAGGTGAAGAATGATGCAAGATCCTACCTGGCTTCCAGGGAGATGAGCTTTGTACCAGTTTCAGGAGTCATTAACACCTCATTAAACTAGCAGGAGAAAGAACTGTGACTCAATGCTGTGAGGTAGGGAGTGGGGTACCCTTTTCACTTTAAAAAGCTTGGAATAAGCACTGCTATCAAAGAACAAAGAAAGTAAGTCCCAGACAGGAGGGAGCTGTGTGCCTGGGATCAACGTGAAAATTAGAAAAGGTAGGAGGAGCGTGAGTGTATTTGTGAGAGATGATTCTTTAGCTGCTGAAAGGGACAGTCCCTGCTTCCACCTGGGATCCTCTGAGTGTCTTTAAAACTAAAACATTAGAGCCAAAGTCAATGCACCCATTTGAGAATTTTGGCTTTTTAATAGGCTGAGTTGTAACTTAAACCATCAGTCTGGCACATACAAACCTATGGGTATACAGAGCCCCACACACAGACACCCGTTCCCCCCAGCTCAGACCCAAAGTGGGCTATTACAAATTTTCATAAGCACATGCAAATTTATGCAAAGTAGGGGGGGTCATACAATGTGTACCCATTTTTCAATGTCAAATGTTGGACACTATGCCATCTTATCCTTCAGGATCCCCCCCATCTCCCCTTGTAACTAAACTAAACACCTGTAGCTTTGTGAATATATCCCTGTCTCTCCCTATGTTCCCTTCTCTTTTGTCCCTCCTCCTTTGTCCACCCTAATTGTAAGCTCCTCAGGGCAGAGACCATTCTATAGTCATGACAGTTCAATGCCAGGCATTTTGATGACAACATATACATAATTCCATAATCAAAAAACCTCTGGTTTACAAGAAGAGCTAAGGCTCTTGCAAATTCAATCATGCACTAAAAAGCATGGAAATTGCAAGTTAAGGCTCCCACCTTGACTTCTGTGCCATGTGAGCAGTAAAGACATTGTACAGCCTCACTTACAATTTAGGCGCCATGCACTCACACTTTGCCTTCGTCTTTCAGCCCCAATCCTCTTCCTCTTCGCAGGTTGGTGGCAACACTGAAGCTGGGGACAGGAGGGCGGGATCTGGCCCCTCACCCCCTCCGTCTTTACACACACACAATGTCTTTATACACACACTTCTGTTCCATATGACACATGCAGACAAGCATTGTATTTCCCAGGACTTTTGAGTTCTCTGTGAGGGAAACGGGGGCTACAGGGCCAGAGGAGAAACTTGGATCCAGGACTCCTGGGTTGTCTGTTACAAGGTTGAGCGCAGGGGAGAGGAGAACAGGCTCAGAACCAGGATGATTGAATTGCCTGTGAAGGGAGTGCAGCCTACTGGATTAGAGCAGGGTGGAGAGGCTGGAAGCCAGGAGTCCTGAGTTCTCTGTTACAGGGCTGGGACCAAGTAGATTAGAGGGGGAGAAGGGGTGGGAGCCAGAGAGAACTTAGGAGTTCTTTCTTAAAGAGAAAACAGAGGGGTGAGGGGCCAGATACCACCCTCCTGTCCCCAGCTTCAGTGTTTCCCCCAACCTGCAAAGAGGAAGAGGATTGGGGCTGAAAGATGAAGGCAAAGTGTGGGTGCACGGAGCTTAAGTTGTAAGTGAGCACAATATGTGAGAGTGTACAATGTCTTTACTGCTAACATGGCACGGAAGTCAAGGCGGGAGCCTTAACTTGCAATTCTCATGCTTTTTAGTGCATGATTGAATTTGCAAGAGCCTTAACTCTTCTTCTATACCAGAGGTTTTTTGATTATGGAATATCCAAGTTTTTTGTTAAATACACTGCAATAGAGAAAATTTGTCCTGCTAGCACAGTAGAATGCTAAACAGCATAACCATTATGGGAGCAGGGCTTAGCTGAGGCCAAGGTGGAAGAACTGTTCCCTTCAGTTTAGAAGGTTGTAACTTCCTATAGCAAGCAAGGCGAAGCTGGATTTTTATTGGTTGCTCCCTGCTTTACTAAGAATACAACAACTTTGGCTCGGTTTAAGCATTGCAAACTTCCAAAAACTGCTCTCTATGTTCTCTCTAGCTCATGGCTTGTACAAGAGTCTTCCACTCTACTCCTCACTGTCAGAGCTCTTTTCCTTGTGCAACACTGGCCATTCTGCTTTCTATAAGGATCTCCCCCTGTATAGACCCCCTGGCTAGTTCACTCCTTCTACAGGACTCCCTGACTCTGCTGTGCCCGTGTACAGGACTCTCCACCTGGCATAATGCTGCCCATCCAGCAGCTCTCCCTCTGTACAAAGCTCCCTCACTCAGTTCTCCTCTGTCCTGGGCTTTCCCCCAGGACAATTATGGTCATTATTCTGCAGCTCTCTGTCTCTACAAGATTCCCCCACTTTACTCCCCCTTGGACAGGGCTCCCTTTCTTGCACAACGCTGCCCACTCTGCAGACCTCCCCCTGTACTGGGTTCCATATTCTGTGTCCCCCCAAAAGCTGCTCCTGGTAAAGTGCTCCCCCCGTGCATGCCTTCCACTGGAAGCTATTTACAGAGGTTCTGCTCCTACTCTCTCCCCTTAATGCCCCCTCCCCTTTGTGTATGCTCCCACCCTCCCCGCTCCTCTATAGGATTTCCCTCCCTGGGCTGAGACTTGCTTTTAGAGTCCTCCCAAGAGGACGACACTTGTCACTCCGCCCAAGAGGGCTCCTCTGCACAGGACCCCACCATCTCTCTCTGCCCCCTTCCTGCCAAACATCCACTGTATCAGCCCAGAGCACCCGCGTACCCCTCATTCCTTAGTGGGTTTGGGAAAGTCGGAGGGAGAAGCGCTGAAAGAAGATCGATTCCATCCTGTCTGTAGCCTCCTGTCCCCTGTCTCCGGGATAAGCTTCTGCTCTCTTCCTGCACCTGAGACCATCCCAAGCAAGCTCCAGTGCTCCAGCCTCAGCCATGCTCCTCCAATGGGGCGCTCCATTGGAGCCGTAGCCCAGATGCTCCATGTTTTTGGCGGGGGAAGGGCTGTCACTGAAATCCATGTGCTCTGTGGTTCTGGGAGGGTTTAGGGGATAAGATCAGCCACCCGAAACATCACTGCAGGATTAGCTAGCTCTGTTGTTTAGTCATCTCGGTGTCCCTGGCCCCCAAGCCAAGGTGCCTGCTGTGCGGCATCAGATCAGAATGACCTTCAGCTCTCTCCCTTCCAGAGGCCTTGCTCTCCTCCTCTCCCTACTAGATCAGCTCTAAACATGGCTGACCAATCACTCACACTACCCTCTGGAAGGTGCAGTTCCCTCTCTTTCCCCAGCACTGATAGGCTCTAGCAAGCAGTGCCTGCTGGGAGTTGTAGTCCTCAGTATTCAAGACTGTTTGCTTTTGAACAGTCTCTGCATTACACATAAAATGCTCGCAAATACTCCACACTCAGGATGGTCTGCATAGGCTAGCATTGAATTTTCAAGATGTCATAACTTAAACATTACTAACCCAATTTACAAAAAGTAAACCAGAAGGCACCCCCTGGCAGCCTCCTTGAATTTTCTAAAAGGCTTATACCCCCTCCCAACCAGCACAAAACCCCTCTACCCTGCCGAGATCGAGACGGTCTAACTTTTGAAAAAACAGGCTTTCAAAGTGCAGTCTTCAAACGGTTATATCTCAGCTGTTATCCAACCGATTCAGCTGAAATATGGACAGCTTGAAGCGCTTACTCCAGTGATCCTTCACTACAAATTTCACGATCCTAAATTTAATCATGCCAATTTTATAGCAAATAAAATGTTGGGGCTTTATAATGGAGAGTGTAACACACCTTAACTATTAGAGCACTCCCGCACTCTAATAATCATGATCATTTCCACATCATACAAATCTTTTGGTTAAACGTTGCAGTCTTCTTCAAAGGGTTGCATGTAAGAATTGGGTCAGACCAATGGTCCATCTAGACAAGTATCCTGTCATTGACAGTGGCTAGTCTGGAGGCTTCAGAAGAAGCATCAATAAGCAGAACCAGTAGGGAGCAATCCATTCACTCTGAGTGCCTGGAGGTTTGGGATCCCCTGAGAATCTTGCCTAACAGTTATTGATGGGTCTATAGATTCCTAGGGCCTGAAGGATCTCAAGGGTTATCTAGTTCACCCCCTTGTCATTAAGCAGAAGCCACAGTACCTACACCACGGAGGAGGAACCTCAGGTCCAGGGGTGTCAAATGTGGCCCATGGCTAGTTTTCACTTGGCCCCTTTCCTGTGCCTAAATCTGGCCCCTGGATCCAGTTCCTACCGTGATGCACTGAAGGACTGAGCACACAAGGATAGGGGACAGATCGGACCCTCCTTTTCCTGAATGCACCTCTGCTGCTCCCAACGTCTATGAGTCCCTCGGAGCTTGTGCTAATATTTAAAGCGGCTCCCAGGAGGGAAAAGGTTCCTCGCTCCTGACATTCACCATCTCAGAGAGATGTGTGTCTAACTGAGGTCCCCACTGGTGGGGCCTCCACAAGCTTCTTGGGCCAATTATTCTCACTGCGCAACAGTCATCATGGCTCGAAAACTCTTCCTAATGTTTTAGGCTAAATCATTTCTTTTTCAATTTAAGCCCATTCCCCAATGGTCCATTGGTTCTCAAACCTTTTTGAACCACGCCCCCTTCCACTTGTCTGTGATAGTTGAGGTGCCCTCCCCCCCACTTCTCATCCTTCTGTTGTTTCCCCTCTCTCTTCCTCTTGTTCTTTGACTCTCTGTCCCCCCCGTCTCCCCATTATTTTGGAGATCCTCTCTTGTTCGATCAGAGTGGAGAAAGGAGCAGTGGACTAGGCCTCCTATTTCCAGAGAATTCTGTGCAAGAAACAGCTCATAGCCTGTCCAGCTAGATCCACCCTCTTGCTGTAGGCACAGCCCCACTCTCCCGATATGAGGGTTTTGTTTGCACATTCCCCGCCCACTGAGCCACCTTCTGCTTTTGCTGCCCTTCCACAAAGTTTGTTCAATCAATAGTGGCATATCCATTTGCAACCCCCCGGCTTGCTACAAGCGGCGGGGGTGAAGGTTTTTTCAGCCTGCTGCCAGCCGGCAGAGCCGCCCGCTCCTTTGGCCAAGGCACTCATGTTGACACAGTCGGTACTGCCCACTGTGGGGCCTGAACCGGTGTGGGCGTCGCCCAAGCCAAACCCCCTAAATTCCTATCCAAGAGAAAAACCTCGAAGTCCTTTATTCATCATCATTACTACGACTTATCATTTCTCCCGCGCTGCTAGGCAGACCCAGAGCTTTACAGTCACAGGTTTTCAGAGACAGCTCAGAGAAGTGTTGACCTACATCACCCTGCCCACCCCCAATTCTCACATTTCATATTCGTGTTTAATCCCGAACGTCTGGGCTATTTTGGCGCCAAAATGATCCGAGACAGCAATGAGGAGATAGGAGCGGTGGGAAGAGATGAGTGTGGCGATGAATCGGGGAAGGCATGTTGAGACAAAATGGGGAGGGACCTCGGGACAGGGGAAGGGAGAGGAGGGGAGGGCTGGATCATCAAATCCACCCCCCTATGCTTGAATGTGCCCCCCCTCGCCCGGGTTTGGATCGGTGGGTCAGATCTAGGAACTGGAACTGGACCATAAAAGCCAGCTGCGGACCATCTTAATCACCCGTGGCCAGATCTCTCCCATCCCGATATCTATCAGGTGTTAGTATAACATCTTACATAATCTGGCAGGAAAAATGAAACACTTAATACATAATGCATCTCGCATATTGCAAGCGCAGGCAGACACAGAGAGACTGAGTGTCAGTTGGTGATAGGTTACACACACACACACCTTCCATGTTGATTTTACAGTGCTCTTGATAGCCAAATGTCGCAAGCCAAGTTTGAATCAACCCTCTCAAGTTTAAAAAAAAATAAAAAAGCACTTGTAAACCACCCCCCCCTTCTCAAATTCCTAAGATTCCTGAGACTGCAAGAGTCGGAAAAGAATCCAACTTATTTCCTGGCCAGGTGGCCTGTCTGCTCCCTTCTGGAGCTGCCCTTGGACAATGCCAAGAGACCGGTCAGATTCATGTCTAGTAGCCTCTTTCTAGTTGATTTTCCTTTTGCTGGGTTCAGGGCCGACCTTAAGCAGGGCTAGTTGGAACAATTGGCCCCAGGCCCCATGGTCGGAGGTAGGCCTGCAGGGAGGTCAGTCCTGGTTGCCTCAAGGCCAGTCCTCCTGAGGCCCCAAGGTGGGCGATTTGATTCTGTGAGGCCCTCTTCCTGCTTGGGACTCTCAGCCCCACAAGGGTGCCTGCTTCCTCTGGGGCCCTGCCCTGCCCTGTCCTCCTAGGATGGGGAGCAGGGACCTGTAGGAAAGGGGTGGCCCTTAGAATTTGTGGGCCCAATGTGAAGGTTAAATGTGGGGCCCCTGGTGGGCCCGCACCCTCTGCTGTGGCCCCCATCCCCTTCAGGAGGCACCCTCGGTGGGGCCCTAAAGGTGGTCATGTTTGGGGCTCTTCTGGGAGGGAGTGTGGGGCCCATACCCTGCCCTGGTGAAAACAAGGCCTGCCGCGGGGGCCCCTGGAAAGAACAGGGTCCAGGGCGGTTACCCTGGGTCTCCCTGTGGTAAGGCCGACCCTAGAACTATGGAGAGCAGGGTTAGGGGCCACCCACATTTTATTTTCTCCCTGGGCCCTGCAAATTCTAAGTCCAGCCCTGGTTGGATTCCCTTCCCCCATAGCTATTGCCTGTAAACGTCTGGGGTCCCGGACCTTGTCTTCCTAACTGTCTGTAAAGCACCATATACAGGGACCTGCGTTCGCTGCTTTGTCCCCATTGAATGGAGAAAACACGATGACCACAGATCCCTGACCCTATCTATTTTTGGAGGAAGTGTCATTGCCTTAACTTCCTGTGCATGGAGATGAGCCAACTTTGGCATATTCTGGTTAGGATCTCAGCTCATTTATCAGCATTTGACGAGTGGGGGTAAGGGTTGGTTGTGAGTGGGAGTTGAGTGAAGGGTTTGGGGGGCTGGGCTGAGGTTGGGAAGGGGAAAGGTTGGTGGGATGGTTGGGAGGTTTTATGGGATGGGACTATCGGTATCAGATTAATCCAATAATTCCGATGATTGGCGATATCGGATTAATCCGATAATACCGATAATATCGGTATCGGCATATTGTTTTTTTAACATTGCCAATTTTTCGGATCTTTAACATTGTGACCATTTTTAAAATGGCCGCAGTGTTAAAGATCCGAAAAATCAGCAATGTTAAAAAACCGATTTGCTGATACCGATAAATCCGATATCAGATTCATCCGATACCGATAAAACTGGTAACCGAAAATTTGCCGATAGTCCCATCCCTACGGGTGGGGTAAAAATTGGAAAAAATAAATAAAATAATAAAATAAATGTCTCATGGGTATTATTAGTTATATCACACCAGCAATGTACCTGGTGATGCGCAGTCATATTTAGAGACAGGTCCCTGCCCTCGAGAGGCTTACAATCTAGTTAGGAGTGGTCTGGAGTAGCTGTTCTGTTTTCGCAGAACGTTTCTGCCAGAATGGAAGAGCTAGCCCCTTTTTGATCAGAATCCCAAGTAGAAAAAACAAAAAAGGAAGAAAGCTCGGCGGCCATTTTTTTGTGCATGTGAAATGGTGTTTTTTTTTTTAAAAAAATTTTTTTAATCCCATTCTGATTGGTAACGGGTGAAATTGTGGTCGTTCTGGTTTTCGATGGGAAAACCAACTGAAAATGGGAACCGTCGACATTCTGCATTCAGCCCTAAATCGAGGCGGCCAATGAAGGGGAAACGAAGGGAAGGGAATGTGGAGAGAAACAGGGGGCATCTTTAGACACAGCGGCGGTTGGGTGCTTAAGACGTTTGCCACGTGACGGTGCGTCGTGTCTAAGCACCTTCACCATTTTGGGCCGCTGGTCTGCCCCCTATTAGCCTCCTGTTAACTCCTTGTTGACTGCATGGATGTCTCAGGGGTGGCAGCTGAGTGCTTCCCCTCACCCCGCGGCTAACGTGTCTGAAGACATCGGGTGGCGTGTTCACAGCCATTTCTGGTCTGTCTGCCTCGAATCCTCCACTCCGTGCCGCTGCCAAACATCTCGTTCCTTGCTGCTCACAGGCTTTGTCCTCTCCCAAAGCATCTGGGAGTGGGGGGGAGCAGTGAAGAATGAGCTGCTTAGCTACGGTGCAGAGTGAAGGATTTGGGGGCAGACCTGACAGCTCTCCCACATGAACTACAACTCCCATAATTCCATGGGTGTGCTTCTGCAATGAGAGCCGATTAGCCCCTGAACATGGAAAGGCAGCCGTTGCGTCTAAGTATTAAACACGGGGGAACACGCGTGGCTATTCAATGATGCCAACACACATTCAGTCACCCCCTTTCTGATGCATCTACAGGCAGCCAGGGATAAAGGTATGAAAGTGGGACGTTGTGCTTAGCTTAGTCACAGGCAAGAAGAAAGACCCTGAATGATGAGGCACTTGAAGGGGGGTTGAGAAGCTAGGAAAAAAACCCTGGTGGAGGAGCTGGGCTTTTTTCTTTGGGGGGATTGGAAGGTCTAGAGAGAGTAGAGCGGATGTTCAGGGAGGTAGTTCCTCCCAGGGGCAGCGTGGGAGAACGGGGAAGAGATGGTGCAGAGATCAGGAGACTCTGGGAATGGAGAGGATGGTGGCAAAGGAGGAGTAAAGTTCCCAGCTGGGGATGTAGTGGGGCAGGAAAGATAGGGAGGAGCAAGGCCGTGAAGACTAAGAGCCCTGAAGGACAAGGTGTTTGTGCTGGATGTGGAGGGAGGAGAGGAGAGGAGGTGGATGACCTTGGCAGCGGAGTGTTGAGTGTACGTTAGAAGGTCAAGGTCAGAGTAAATAGGAGGTTTATTTATTTATTTTCAAAATTTCTGCACTGCCCCCTCTTGCTTAAGCAGCTCGCGGTGATGAACAATGCATAAAAACACGATATAAAAATAGAAAATTGAAAATACAATAAATAAAATATTGGTTAAAATCACACAGCAATCAAGTAGCTGAAAAGAACCCCATTATCCCCCCAAATAACCCCCCCCCCGTTACCCATCCATTGCAGTAGTCGAGGCGAGGGATGACTAGAGCATAGACTAGGGTCCTAGCAGTGGGAGCAGTAAGGAAGGGCTAGTTTTTAGCTGTGTTGTTTATTTATTTATATATAAATATTTTTTAGCCGCCCCCTCATGCCTACGGCATCTCGGGGCGGCTTACAATAACAATAAAATTCATAAAACAATATTTAAAAAACAATATCAACAAAACAAATTTAAAACCGTCCCCATATCCAGCCCCCCCACACACATCCCCCATACGCACAACTACTCAACCCTCCCCTCCTCCCCTCCGAAGGCCTGGGCGAACAGCCAGGTCTTGCAGGCTCGACAAAACGCCAGCAGAGAGGGAGAAGCAGCAGCACTAAGGGACAGACTGGATCTGAAGGGCAAAGGAGAGAGGAGGCATCTGGTCCTGATTTTGAAAATCTGGCTCTGATCTCTGAAAAATCTGGCTCTAGACCATTTAACTAACCACAGTGCAAACTGAGGGGGGCAGTAGGATAGCTCTGCCCGCCTGGGCTCCTTGGGGCTCCTTCCCCATACCCATCATCATATGAAAAGGTGCCCCTGAGTTTGGGGTGTAGGGACTAGTCCCCTTAATTTCAGCTCTTCATAATTCCATCCCTCTTATTTTATGCCCCAGCTCATTTGAGGCCAGCTGTGGATTTCAGGTTTCATCAGGGGCATCTTCACCCCTTTGTACACACAAACACATCAAACTGGAACAGCTGACCTGGGTTTGCAACCCCCATATACCCAATGTTGTGTGTAGACTCCCAGTTGCAGGTCTGGGAGGAAGGGGCTGGCCTGAAATCCCCCCAATTCATTGTGGGCAGGCATGTCTCAGTCCCCATTGATGATCAGGGAGCAGATCAACACTGCCCGAACTGGACAGGGGTGGTCTTGGGCTGCCTACAATACCTGGGAACTCTTCTTGGCTGGGGGTTCAGGTGTGAGGGCTCTTCTGAAAACAGCCTCTGGGAGAAAGAACCAGAGGGTGTTGCTGCTGCCAGGAAAGCAGTGGTTGTAGCCACACATACGGGGTAATTTTAGACGTGGCGGGCCTCTGACCCTGGTCTGGGATCAGTTTCAGATCCCGGTCTGTGATCAGGCCCGCCGTTCTTTAGACATTACTTTTGGCCCATCCCGGGTCGCGGCCAATCTAACCACGGTTCTGGACCTCGGGCCGGCCGGAGGTCCAGAACCATGATTAGCTATGATCCCCGCCAGAAATTCACCGTAGTGAACATCTGGCGGGGATCAGACAGACGTTACCGCGATCGCTGCCACCACAGGGAATCTACTGGGATTCACTGGGGTGAGCAGCGATTTCGTAGCGTCTGACATTACCCATGGTCGCGCGTGTGAACGCCTGCTGCTATCCATCCCAAAGGGGGAAGCAAGCCAGGGTTCTCAGCCGAACATTGTTGGAGTTAACAGATGTTTCGGATCCCATTTAGAGCAGAGATGGGGAATCTGTGAGCCAAAGCCAACCTATGGTGATTTTTTATTTGACCCCCTTCCAGTGGCTGGATCTGATCCACGGGTCAAGCCCCTACTCTCAGCGCTGAAAGAGCTCACCCTTCAGCCCCCCAACTCCTATGCAGTCCTTTGGGCTTTTACGGACTTTAAGCGGCCCCTGGAAGGGGAAAGGGGTTTCTCATTCTAGCCTAGAGAGAAAGGAAATGGTAGGGACCGAAGGCAGAGCTCAGGATCATGCTGCCCCCTACACCTGGAACTCCCTCCCCTCTGCTCCTTCCCAGTCCTGACTTTCAAATCCTTCTTTAAAAAACTCTCCCTCTCCCATCGCGCTTGTGCCAGGTCCTCACCTCCCTAAATTGCTCATCCACGCGTCTCTTTATACTGCCTGATCCTCCAAGGTCGCCCTCCTTCCCTTGTAACTAAGCTAAGCACGGGCACCTGCAATCTCTCTGCCTCATGATGACTGTAGTGTATCCCTGTCTCTCCCTACGCCTCCCTCCTCCCCCATCTCCCCTCCCTTGTCCATCCTAGATTGTAAGCGCCTCGGGGCAGGGACATGTCTCTAAGATGGCCGTTCAGTGCTGGGCTCTAAATAAATGAATTAGATAATAATAGGAATTGTCAAACTAAGTCAGACCAATGGCCCGCCTAGGCCTAATTTTCAAAGTGGCCTGCGTGGGAGGGGAGGGCTGAATCCAAAATTTCAGCCCGGTTCTGATTCCGTTCAAACAGGGTGCGAACAACAACAACAACAACATAAAAATTGGACTTTTGCACATGAGCAACATGGTGGCTGCCGTTCTGTGCATGCGGAAAATGGCCTCCGGTATACAGCTGCCACCTCGTTGCATGGCTGCCGCCATTTTCGGCACGCCCCAAACGGCCCGGTTGGAATTCTGATCGGAAAGTCATTTTGATCAGAATTCCAAGCGGAATTTTGAGAGCCATTTCGATTCCACAAAAAGGTGGAGCAGCAGGAGCCGGAGAAGTTGAGTGATGCCACCCCCCGGCAATCATCGCCGAATGGAATAATCCAAGATCACTTGCTTATGCAACTGAACGCTACCACGTGAGAAGGAAGAATCCAAGCCAACCCTTAGGAAACACAGTGGGAAGCGATCCCAAATTCAGTGAGAATGAGTGAGCCCGGAGCATGGGAGCTGGGTTGGCTTCAGCCGCAGGCTTAAGAAGGCCCTTGGTGTGGTTTGGTACATCAGGGTTTAATGAGGCAGGGTAGCTCCCATCCCTGGTGAGCCAGCAAGCCGCAGCTTGTCCGAGGAGGAAGGGCGCGCTGGATGAGTTACATAACGAGGGAGTCGCCTGAAAGGTATGCGCCGCTTCTCCAGTTCTGCAGAGACTTGGCAGGAAAGCAGGCGAGATTGTAAAGACAAACTGTCTCCAGCATCCAGCCAAGTTTCACGCCAGCCTGGGATTGCATTGTTCACAGAAACCGGCGACAAAGGGGTCCCTCTCCCTGCTCCTCTTCTGCTTTGCGTCCACCACAAACTCCTGGTCCTCGCCTTCGAGGCTCTTCAGAGCCTCGCTCCTTCTCCTCCCTGTCTTTGTACCCACATTTCCCCCTGTCCCCACTTTGGAACATCACTCCTCCTCCGCCGCCACCTTTGCCCAAGCCTCCTGCTGCCCTAAGCCATCTTCGTCCCTTCTCCTTTCCTCCCCTTTTAAAATTGTTTTCAATAGGCAGGATAGGAACGGAGGGGGTTTGCTTAGAGTGCTGCCCACACCTGTGCTGCCCTCTCTGCTTGGAACTCCCTCCCTGAAGAACACATACGTGTTTCTCCCTTGCCCCTATCTTCGAATCCCTCCTAAAAACCTACCTCTTCCATCAGACTTTCACTAGCTCCTCATTCCCATACACTGCTGCCCCCTTTCTACGGTCCAATCATTCAGGGTCCTCTTCTCCCCTGTAACTATGCTAAGCACGTGCACCTGCGACTCCTCAACTTTGTGACTGTCTCCCTGTCCCTCCCTATGTTCCCTTCTTTCTCCCTTGTCTCTCCTAGATTGTAAGCCCGTTGGGGCAGGGACCTGTCTCTAATTAATGATTGTACAGTGACAGGCACATTGTTGGTGCTATATAAATAACAATACACCAGGGATGGGAAACTTTTCCCCTCCAGTGGGCCACTTTGAAAATTAGTATAAACTCCGGATAGGAGCAAGGGTGCTTTCAGGGTGAGCTCAGGATGCGGGGAGAGGAGGTCCAGACCATCCGTCTGTGCCATGAATCCAACTCCTGTCTCTGTGAACATGCTACGGCTGGGAAGTTCAGATTCGCTTTAATCTGGAATGGGGCATTTCTGATTAAACCGAACTGATCCGGAGCAGCGCTACAACAGGCTTGTTCTGGTTTGGTTCTAAATTAAAACCTTTTTTTTTTTACTGCGCATGCACAAAATGTGCCTTTCTGTGCATGGGCGGCCTTTTCTAAAATGGCATCAGCAGCGTTGCCGCCATTTTGGAGAAAGGTCACGCATGTGCGGAACGGCTGAGTGGCCATCTTGCACGTTCGCAGTCATTTTTAATTTTATTATTTTTTTAAATGGTTGTATTGGATTTGAATACAGAGCCGCAAATCCGAATCTGTAATAAAATCTGATAAAACAATAAAAATGAAATGAAAAAGAAACGAAACAGAATTTCGCCCGGAGACCCACCCCTAGTACCTGCCCTCATCTCTGCTCCCTTCCCTCTGAGCTCACTCAGTCAGTACTTGGGGGTAAGGCCTGGATCCACGGGCCAAATCCAAGCACTGGAAAGGGGCCAAATAAAAAACCGCCATGGGACAGATTTGGCCCCTGGGCTGGAAGTCCCCCAGTCTTGCTTGGACAAAGGACACAGAAGGCCAGATCCTTGGGTTCTATCCCCATCTCTGCTCCTAACTTGTGGCATGACCTTGGGTGACCTTGGGTGTTATGGAACCTTCCCATTTGTGGAATGGATCTAACACCTAGGCGAGAGGCTTCATCCCTCCTTGGAAAGCATTTTGGCTGAGGGGAATCTCCAGAGAGGGCAGGGAAGATGCCACTGTGACACCCCGTCGCCACCTACTGTCTATTCAGCTAGACTGCAGGATCCCACCCCCCTCCCTCTGGGCTCAGTAGTTGATGGCTGAGGGGAGGGGGGACAATTTTGCAGCATTCCCGGCTGCCAGAATATTGCGGTCAGTAAGAAGCTCTAAATCAATCCTATAATACCTTCAAATAGGCGCTTAGCGGGCTAAATAGCTGAAGGTGGATTTGTAAGATTACAGTCGCAGAACTAAGCTAACCCCCCAACAGGAGGGAGGGGACAGTAACCCCCTTTCCAGTAATCTGTTAATATGCAGGGCATCAATGCCAGGGTAGGATTTCAGATTGCGCTTTTTCTCCCCCACACCCATCTGGCCAGATGGGCTCGCGCCGGCAAAAAAACCATGATTGGACAGCAGCAGCAAATGTGGGCGTCTTTAGGACGTTATGGTAATGGCTCCCAAGACGGTGGTTACCGTAACGTGTAGGGATGGGCATTTCGGATTCGGTTAGAAACCAATTGACTCGAAAATATCTGATTCGGTTCTCCCGAAATGTTGGTTCTCGATTTGGTTTCGGGCGAATCAGTTTTCTTGCATTGATCCCTCCCGCCCCGTTTTTTTGTTCAGTGGGGGGAAAAAAAAAATATACAGAAAAAAATCAATGCAAAACCCCCAAATCCGAAACTAAAACGAGAACAGAAATTCATGGGGAACCGAATCTGAAAAAAACAGATCTGAATTTCCCCCGGAGTCCCATCCCTAGTAACGCGTAATAACGTTATGTGTCATGCAGAGGGAAGCGAGAACCTCCACTCAATGGAAGCTAGGCATGCCCACCGCCTCGGGCGGCATCTGCTGTCATCAGATGAGGATTGGGGTGATATAACCAGGTTAAGATGTTGAATAACGCGTCAGGGGAGTCTTGAGGCGAAGGGAGTGAGCTCAGTCACTTAGAGCTAATGATGCTATGATCCACAGTGAAGCTGTTGGGAAGCATCAATTAGTCTAAATGCAGCAAATTAAAACCAGGGGGCGGGGGGGGGGGAATAATAAACCAGCATTTAAAAAAAACCCACAGAATCATGGAAGGGCTCCCTGCCCCCACGTATTGAATTGGTTTGTTTCCGAATCAATGCAAGTTATCTTCTTTTCAGGAACCTTGCTGAATGTTCGCCCAAGGCTGGCGAACACCCAAGGTCACCCAAGTTTGTGCAACAAGTTAGATAGGAGCAGAGATGGAAATAGAACCCAGGAACGTGGCCTTCTGTGTCCTTTCTCCAAGCAGGACTGGGGAACGTCCAGCCCAGGGGCCAAATCTGTCTGTCCCATGGCCGTATTGTTTGTGTCCAGGATGCTTTCTCTGCCCGTTTGCCACTTTCGATATTTCCACGGGCAAATTTTGGACACTTTTGGTCCCTTCTT
Organism: Sphenodon punctatus; assembly: GCA_003113815.1. NCBI lineage: Eukaryota > Metazoa > Chordata > Lepidosauria > Sphenodontia > Sphenodontidae > Sphenodon > Sphenodon punctatus. The sequence continues at coordinate 4,455,000 of QEPC01003849.1, read as the reverse complement.
GGTTGACAAATCAACAAGCTTCCCACGTGGTTGAGGAAACCTAATGGAGGCTGAGTGACTTATTTATTTTATTTTATTTGTATTTTCAACACTTGTAACCTGCCCCCTCCTGCCCAATGGCAGCTCGGGGTGGTGAACAATATCATAAAAACATAAAATACATAAATATAAAACACAATATAATAATTTAAAAATAAATTTAAAAAATCAGCTTCCAAATGGGCCTGAATAAATACCCCCTCTCTCCTATAATCCCCTGCCTACAACCTGTCTCCCTCACCAAATGCCCAGTGAAACAGCCAGGTTTTACATGGTTTACAGCAGGAGGGGAGGCCCGGGGACAGGCGGACCCACTGCCGGGAGAGAGTTCCACAGCCTTGGCACGGCCACCGAGAACGCCCTCTCAAAAGTCGCCACCCAGGATACTCGGGGGACCTCTAAGAGGGTTCTCCCGGGCGACCACAGGGGCCGATCCAGGACATGAGGGATGAGGCAGTCCCGCAAGTAATAACGTTATGCAGACCCTAAACGGTCTGGGCCCTGCCTATCTGTGAGACCGCCTCACCCTCCGGGTACTGGACCGGCCCCTGCGGTCATCGGGGGATGCCCTCCTTGTGGTCCCCAGAGTCTTCCAGGGGGCCACACAGGGGAGGGCGTTCTTGGTGGCCGCGCCGAGGCCGTGGCACTCCCTTTCGGTGGGGGTGCGTCTGGCCCCGGACCTGCCCTCCTTTTGTAAAAGCTACAAGACCTGGCTGTTCCGCCAGGTGTTTGGCGGGGGAGATGGGTAGGGGGAGGAGAGGGATGAGGGGGTAATAGTATGTTGTATAGTTTTATGATTTAAATTGTTGATGTACACGGTTGAGCTGCCTGTGGCAGGAGGGGAAGGATACTAAATGCGTTAAATAAATAAATAAATAAATAAATAAATAAGTGCGGTCCAGGCCGTTTAGGGCTTTAAAGGTCATAACCAACACCTTGAATCAAGCCCAGAAGACTATAGGCAGCCAGTGCAGAGAATGGAGCACCGGTGTTATGTGCTCACGGTGGTCTGTTTCCACCAGGAGGTGGGCCGCCGCATTCTGCACCAGCGGCAATTTCCGGGTAGTCACGAAGGGTAGCCTCACGTAGGGTGCATTGCAGAAGTCCAACCTTGAGGTGATGAAGGCATGGATGATGGTGGCAAGAACAGAGCCTGAGAGATAGGGCCCAAAGACGGCGAACCAGATGTAATTTACAAAAAGCACTCCCCTTGCCACAGCCGCCACCTGGGCATCCAGACAGAGCTGTGAGTCGAGGAGCACCCCCAGACTCCGAACCCGAGTCAACGTCAAGAGACGGCTTCTTGAGCAAGGGTCGCACCACCGCCTCCTTAAGGCACCCCAGGACCCTGCCCTCCCCAAGGGAGGCGTTGACAACCTCCACCAGCAATAGCCCCAATGTCTCCCAGCTGGCCTTGACCAGCCAGGACAGGCAAGGATAGAGTTCACGAGTCGTGGCCCTCACAGCCCCCAGCACCTTTGCCGCATCAGTGGGCGATACCTGCTGAAACTGACGTGGCATCCATAACCTCAGGTACTTGCCCACAGAGATCACGGCAAAGACAGGATTTGAACCCCAGTCTTCTAGGCTCAAGTCCAGCAGCTTATCCGCTACACCACACTAGCTCTTTTAATAGGCTTTTACCTGTTGTCAGTGGAAACGAATACCTGGAAATTGATGAAATATGGCGAGAAATGATGAAAAATCACAGGTGTCGATATCAACAATGACGGAAGTAGTGGTGGCTGGTGGGTTTTGAGGTTGGTGGGTCAGTAAGACCGTCCGGTCCTCCGGTGGCAAAGCCGCTGGCGGGCCGATGGAACCTTATGGCTGGCAGAGCTCTAGGGTGGGGCTTGTCCATTGTAGGCGGAGCCTCCAAAACTCCAGCAACTAGGAGTTATCAGCGTTAATATCTGATGGACAGAACATTAGTTAACACTGGGAACTCCTTGCTGCTGAGTACAACCCTTCCACTTGGAGACAGAGAGAACCCTTCTACTAGAATCTCATCCATTCAGTGAATGGGACTCCAGTAGGATGACTCTCCACCCCTCACCCCCCAGTGGTAGTGCCATAGCAGGATAAAAAAACCTGACCACATATTTAACACATACAAAACCGCAGGGCCACAACAAAATAGCTGCAACATTCAGTTCTGAGTAAAGCAGAATGGCAGATTACACATTGCTATTGCACTGTAGAGGAATCCCCTCCCCCCCCCCCAAAGAAGAAACCTGGAAAAAAGCTGCATAAAAAAAAGAAGACAGAAACCTGATTTTTAACCCCTCTTCCCCGCCACCCCCAAGAGACTGGGAACAGAAGCTGAGGAATTTATTGCCAGGGCCCTATGCACAGATAGAAACCATTCCCAAAAGTCTGCCCAGGTTCAAAGCCCCCGAAGGCATCCAGAGACTCCCAAACACAGCAGCAAAACCCACATTCCAACTGATCTTGAACGAACAAAATTTATTCCCAGGCCCCTATTCACAGATATATAAAAACCACACATAAACCAGAAACCAACCTACAATGAGGCACCTTAATTTAGGCAGGTTATATTCACAGGTTAAAATATCAGTTTCAGCAAAGCTGCAGACTCCCCCAGTGTGCCCCCAAGTGGCCCCCACTCCCCCCCATGTCCCCAAGTTCCCCACTGTGTCCTCAAATGCCCCCACTCCCCCAGTGTGCCCCCACTCCCCCACACACCGGGGGGAAGTGGGGGCACACTGGGGACACAGTGGGGAAGTGGGACACACCAGGGAGTGGAGGTCACTTGGGGACACACTGGAGGTGTGGGGGAAGTGGGGGCATTTGAGGACACAGTGGGGGAGTGGGGGCACACCGGGGGAGTCACTCAGGGACACAGTGGGGAAGTGGGGGCACACTGGGGACACAGTGGGGAAGTGGGGGGTACACGGGAGTGGGGGTCACTTGGGGACACAGTGGGGTCACTTGGGGACACACGGGGTGTGGGGGGAGTGGGGGCATTTGAGAACACAGTGGGGAAGTGGGGGCTGTGTACTTAAATGACCCCACTCCCCTCATGCCCCCAGTGTGCCCCCACTCCCCCAGTGTGCCCCCAAGTGACCCCCTGCTCCCCCAGTGTGTCCAATCCCCCTGGCAAAAAAGTTAAAAACCCTACCTGATCCTCGCAGACAGGTCCGGACCGTCACTGCTGGGAACTCTGGAATGGCTGCTGGGCTGGGAGTGAGTCAGTGAGGTCTGAGAGACCCTGCTCACCCGCAAATTTCCCGCCTGGCCTTGTGCAGCCGCGGTGCAGACTGGAGAGGCGACTTCAAAGGCGCCCCTCCAGGCAATTAAAATGGCTGGGCACCCCCCCCGAAAATGGCTTCTAGATAGATAGGTTGGCAGTGCCGACCCACTAGAAGCCGCGGCTGCGCCTGTGGGGTACTCCAGTCGTAGGCAAATTTGCTCCCCTGGGTGGTGTACGTGCGCATGCGCACCAGCCCGGGGAGCAAATTTGCCCGCGGCTGGAGTATGCGACTCTGGGACTTCTGAGCATGCACGCGGCTCAGCGTGAGCCGCGCGGCGCATAGGACCTTAAAAAAATGATCCTCCCAGTCGCGCCGCGCGCATGCAGCTGCACTGGTGCTGGGGGCTAGTGGTCGGGCACCGCCCCCAGTGCCAGAGCAAGGGGCCACCGCTGGGCAGAAGTGCGGAATCACTGAAGACTGATGATGTTATACCCATTGAATTTCTAATACTCAAATCGACCCGCTATGTTTGGGTACTAATCAGTATCCGATTAATGCCCGACTCGAATACCCCATGTTGAATGTTGATATCCGGTCTCAGAGTATTAACTTCCAGTCCTGAAATATTGGCTTCCAGTACCAATTTTTTGGTTTTCTGTTCGGTAACTGGGAAATTTGTAAACTGGTAAATACCAATTTTTCAGGTATCTAGCTACCCGATTGGCGATGCGGTAGCTCATAGAATACGCAACATGGTAGTAAAAATGTGGGTATTACTCGCAGGTACCAAATTAGGTCCCTTTCAGCTTTCATTGTGACCCATCCTGAGCCTTTGCGATGAGATCAAAATCCCCAATAAAATAAATAATAAACAATAATCTAGCATTAAAGGTGCCTAGGTGCTCGTTCCAGTGACATAACCTAGTTAAAAGGAGACAGTCCTTTCTTTCTCCCCTCAAAGGACGAGAGCACCTTGGATTCACTTGCGGCCCATTTTAAGAAGCTGCGCCACCTTAGAAGTCATTCTGCCAATTAATTAGGGCGGGAGCGATTGGTTTATGCATCGTAGAGGGCAGTCTTATTGCTGCGGAGGAGGCCCTGATTCTTGGCTCTTAGGAAGGAAAGAGGCTTAAATAAGATCTACTGGCTAATGAAGCTCAATGGTGAGATTTAGATAATGTGTTTAGCTGTGTTTTAGGTGTTGTGTTATTCATGTGAGGACTATGTAAGTAATTAGGAAGGCTCCATTCCGTGATCCTAGCCAGGATGCCCACTGTTCGTACCAGATTCAGACTGATCCTTCCCAGGGTTTACATTGGACCAGAAGATAGGGGGCAGTCAGGAGATACCAGTGACTGGGCTGTGAGCAGCAAGAATCAAGTGGATTCTCTGTTTTAACCTACTATGACTGTCTGTATTATTCATTTCTGAAGCTTTCATTACTGTGGGGCACAGCGGGCTGATCCTGCAAGGAACTGAGTCCCTGCCACTCCCATTAGGCTCTCTATAACCAGCTGGATGAAACCTTTACCGCTTGTTCACACGACTGCTTTGTGAGAGGTAACTGCCGCCTCCCTTGCTGTTTCCATGAGTAGGGTACTAAAATGAGGTCACAATGCTCCAAAGGGAGCATGTGCACATTGGAACAGAAGAGAGAGTGCATTTACCCTGCTCCCTTTTACTGATGGGACGGTTCCTTTCAGGGTCAAAGAATATGGAAAAGCAACAACCTAGGTACAGGCTCCGACAGCCAATCAGATATNGTGAACATGCTACGGCTGGGAAGTTCAGATTCGCTTTAATCTGGAATGGGGCATTTCTGATTAAACCGAACTGATCCGGAGCAGCGCTACAACAGACCTGTTCTGGTTTGGTTCTAAATTAAAACCTTTTTTTTTTTTTTTACTGCGCATGCACAAAATGTGCCTTTCTGTGCATGGGTGACCTTTTCTAAAATGACATCGGCAGCGTTGTTGCCATTTTGGAAAAGGGCAGCCAGGCTGCACCTGCACAGTGGCCATTTTGTCCATGTGCAGGACCGGCTGCCCTTTTCCAAAATGGCGGCAATGCTGGCATGTGCAGAACGGCTGAGTGGCCATCTTGCACGTTCGCAGTCATTTTTAATTTTATAATTTTTTTAAATGGTTGTATTGGATTTGAATACAGAGCCGCAAATCCAAATCTGTAATAAAATCTGATAAAACAATAAAAATGAAATGAAAAAGAAACGAAACAGAATTTCACCCGGAGACCCACCCCTAGTACCTGCCCTCATCTCTGCTCCCTTCCCTCTGAGCTCACTCAGTTAGTACTTGGGAGTAAGGCCTGGATCCACGGGCCAAATCCAAGCACTGGAAAGGGGCCAAATAAAAAACCGCCATGGGACAGATTTGGCCCCTGGGCTGGAAGTCCCCCAGTCTTGCTTGGACAAAGGACACAGAAGGCCAGATCCTTGGGTTCTATCCCCATCTCTGCTCCTAACTTGTGGCATGACCTTGGGTGACCTTGGGTGTTATGGAACCTTCCCATTTGTGGAATGGATCTAACACCTAGGCGAGAGGCTTCATCCCTCCTTGGAAAGCATTTTGGCTGAGGGGAATCTCCAGAGAGGGCAGGGAAGATGCCACTGTGACACCCCGTCGCCACCTACTGTCTATTCAGCTAGACTGCAGGATCCCACCCCCCTCCCTCTGGGCTCAGTAGTTGATGGCTGAGGGGAGGGGGGACAATTTTGCAGCATTCCCGGCTGCCAGAATATTGCGGTCAGTAAGAAGCTCTAAATCAATCCTATAATACCTTCAAATAGGCGCTTAGCGGGCTAAATAGCTGAAGGTGGATTTGTAAGATTACAGTCGCAGAACTAAGCTAACCCCCCAACAGGAGGGAGGGGACAGTAACCCCCTTTCCAGTAATCTGTTAATATGCAGGGCATCAATGCCAGGGTAGGATTTCAGATTGCGCTTTTTCTCCCCCACACCCATCTGGCCAGATGGGCTCGCGCCGGCAAAAAAACCATGATTGGACAGCAGCAGCAAATGTGGGCGTCTTTAGGACGTTATGGTAAAGGCTCCCAAGACGGTGGTTACCGTAACGTGTAGGGATGGGCATTTCGGATTCGGTTAGAAACCAATTGACTCGAAAATATCTGATTCGGTTCTCCCGAAATGTTGGTTCTAGATTTGGTTTCGGGCGAATCAGTTTTCTTGCATTGATCCCTCCCGCCCCGTTTTTTTGTTCAGTGGGGGGAAAAAAAAAATATACAGAAAAAAATCAATGCAAAACCCCCAAATCCGAAACTAAAACGAGAACAGAAATTCAAGGGGAACAGAATCTGAAAAAAACAGATCTGAATTTACCCCGGAGTCCCATCCCTAGTAACACGTAATAACGTTATGTGTCATGCAGGGGGAAGCGAGAATCTCCACGCAATGGAAGCTAGGCATGCCCACCGCCTCGGGCGGCATCTGCTGTCATCAGATGAGGATTGGGGTGATATAACCAGGTTAAGATGTTGAATAACGCGTCAGGGGAGTCTTGAGGCGAAGGGAGTGAGCTCAGTCACTTAGAGCTAATGATGCTATGATCCACAGTGAAGCTGTTGGGAAGCATCAATTAGTCTAAATGCAGCAAATTAAAACCAGGGGGCGGGGGGGGGGAATAATAAACCAGCATTTAAAAAAAACCCACAGAATCATGGAAGGGCTCCCTGCCCCCACGTATTGAATTGGTTTGTTTCCGAATCAATGCAAGTTATCTTCTTTTCAGGAACCTTGCTGAATGTTCGCCCAAGGCTGGCGAACACCCAAGGTCACCCAAGTTTGTGCAACAAGTTAGATAGGAGCAGAGATGGAAATAGAACCCAGGAACGTGGCCTTCTGTGTCCTTTATCCAAGCAGGACTGGGGAACATCCAGCCCAGGGGCCAAATCTGTCTGTCCCATGGCCGTATTGTTTGTGTCCAGGATGCTTTCTCTGCCCGTTTGCCACTTTCGATATTTCCACGGGCAAATTTTGGACACTTTTGGTCCCTTCTTGGTTGACAAATCAACAAGCTTCCCACGTGGTTGAGGAAACCTAATGGAGGCTGAGTGACTTATTTATTTTATTTTATTTGTATTTTCAACACTTGTAACCTGCCCCCTCCTGCCCAATGGCAGCTCGGGGTGGTGAACAATATCATAAAAACATAAAATACATAAATATAAAACACAATATAATAATTTAAAAATAAATTTAAAAAATCAGCTTCCAAATGGGCCTGAATAAATACCCCCTCTCTCCCATAATCCCCTGCCTACAACCTGTCTCCCTCACCAAATGCCCAGTGAAACAGCCAGGTTTTACATGGTTTACAGCAGGAGGGGAGGTCCGGGGACAGGCGGACCCTCTGCCGGGAGAGAGTTCCACAGCCTCGGCACGGCCACCGAGAACGCCTTCTCAAAGGTCGCCACCCAGGATACTCGGGGGGGACCTCTAAGAGGGTTCTCCCGGGCGACCACAGGGGCCGATCCAGGACATGAGGGATGAGGCAGTCCCGCAAGTAATAACGTTATGCAGACCCTAAACGGTCTGGGCCCTGCCTATCTGTGAGACCGCCTCACCCTCCCGGTACTGGACCGGCCCCTGCGGTCATCGGGGGATGCCCTCCTTGTGGTCCCCAGAGTCTTCCGGGGGGCCACACAGGGGAGGGCGTTCTTGGTGGCCGCGCCGAGGCCGTGGCACTCCCTTTCGGTGGGGGTGCGTCTGGCCCCGGACCTGCCCTCCTTTTGTAAAAGCTACAAGACCTGGCTGTTCCGCCAGGTGTTTGGCGGGGGAGATGGGTAGGGGGAGGAGAGGGATGAGGGGGTAATAGTATGTTGTATAGTTTTATGATTTAAATTGTTGATGTACACGGTTGAGCTGCCTGTGGCAGGAGGGGAAGGATACTAAATGCGTTAAATAAATAAATAAATAAATAAATAAATAAGTGCGGTCCAGGCCGTTTAGGGCTTTAAAGGTCATAACCAACACCTTGAATCAAGCCCAGAAGACTATAGGCAGCCAGTGCAGAGAATGGAGCACCGGTGTTATGTGCTCACGGTGGTCTGTTTCCACCAGGAGGTGGGCCGCCGCATTCTGCACCAGCGGCAATTTCCGGGTAGTCACGAAGGGTAGCCTCACGTAGGGTGCATTGCAGAAGTCCAACCTTGAGGTGATGAAGGCATGGATGATGGTGGCAAGAACAGAGCCTGAGAGATAGGGCCCAAAGACGGCGAACCAGATGTAATTTACAAAAAGCACTCCCCTTGCCACAGCCGCCACCTGGGCATCCAGACAGAGCTGTGAGTCGAGGAGCACCCCCAGACTCCGAACCCGAGTCAACGTCAAGAGACGGCTTCTTGAGCAAGGGTCACACCACCGCCTCCTTAAGGCACCCCAGGACCCTGCCCTCCCCAAGGGAGGC
>QEPC01003849.1:4429727-4442500 GCA_003113815.1 Sphenodon punctatus | reverse complement strand
GGCTCTTGAGCTTGGAGACGAGGCAACTGAGAGGGGATAGGAGAGAAGTTTCAAAGATCACGAAAGGTGCGGAACAGGTGAATAAGGAGCTGCAATTTACCCTTCCTAAAAACAAGAGAACCAGGGGTTGCTCCATCAAATTAACAGGCAGCAGATTTAAAACAAATAAAAGGAAGTACTTTTTCACCCAACGTACAATAAATCGGTGGAACTCCTTGCCGGAGGCCGTTGGGCAAGCCGGTAGTGTAACTGGCTTCAAAAAGGGATTGGATGAATTTTTTGGAGTCCAGGTTCATAAAGGGCTATTAGTTGGGTTAGTCAGGGGAACGAGATCCTTGCTTGTCAGGAGCTGGGGGAGGAGGGCAGGAGACGGATTTACCCTACCGTAACGTGCTGCTCTGTTGGGGCTGGCCCTACAGAGGAGTGGGGGGGCGGGATGGGAGCAGCGGTCAGAGTGCGGGTCTTGCATAAGCAACTGAACCGGCAGGAGCTGCAGGGGTTGTGTGCTGCATGGGGGGAAACCCCCTTCCTCCTCACGGAGGTCCCGGCTGGAGCCATAGGTCTTCCTCAACAGATGAGGCAGTGCCGTGCCCCCTCGCCCCCCCATGCCAATGTATTTAATTAGCGGTTTTAAAAGGACGTGCAACCAGCTTTAACGTGCAAAATGTCGTGTCTAAACGCCGCCCGCGGGATTTTTACATGCTGCATGATCTTGTCTAAAAGCAGTCACAATCTGGGCTTCTGGGAGGAGGAAAAGGGTCCTCCCAGGAGCCGCTTCCAGGAGGGAAGGAAGGGGGCACTACCGCCACACTGTAGCTTCCACCTTGTGTGAGGCCCTGCTCTGCCCCTCACCCATCCCTGGACCTGCTCCCCACCCTCAACGTTGGATGGGGCCCTTTCCCCCGCGGGCCCTCAGGAGGGTTATCACCTCTTGCAGGGAGAAGCCATGGATGGCGCTAATTTGCATGAATCTGCATACACTGGCTCATGTACATTTAGGCGCAGCTCCCTCCTCCAGCGCACGCCAAGGCAGGTCAAATATTTGGCTTATTGTTCTGGGTGACTTCAACATCCACACCGAGGGTGACCTTTGAGGGCCAGAGTGGGATGTCATGGCCCCCATGACAAACACGGGTCTGTCCCAGGTAATACCTGGCCCGCCACGTGAAGCGGGACACACGTTGGACTTAATATTTTGCATTGGCCTGGATAGTGGGGCTCTGATTCGTGGGGGTGTTGTTAGGGCCACTGTTGTCATGGTTGGATCACTACCTTCTGTGGGCCCAGGCTCCTGAACTCGTTAGCCCGCTTCGGGATGGTGGATCAGCTAGGTTGGTCCACCGCCCCGGAGACTTACGGAGCCAATTGGATTCCAGAACTCTCCGGGGGGGGCATACCCACTGGTTTGGATGGCTGCTCTGTGGGTATAAATCTAAATACACCTAACTCCTGCTGATACCCTCCATCCAGTACAATCTGTTACCTGAGCTCTGTGTTCTCATATCCTCATTACACGGATCAGCCAGCCATCATTCTCGATGTAACCAAGCCAAGTGCGTGCACTTGGGACCTCGCAATGTTACACTCCTTGTCTCTCCCTCTGTTCTTCTTCCTTTATATCCCTCCCCCCACTCTCTCAGATTGTAAGCCCTAGGGCAGGAACCGTGTCTATTCCATTACTTTGTAAAGCACCAGGTACATTGCTGGTGCTATATAAATGCTTGCTAATAATAATCATAATAATTTATTATTATTATTATTATTTTATTATTAATATTGCGCCCCCTGCTGAAGAAGCCATCTTTGGATGTGGACACACTCGCCAGCTACCGACCTGTCTCTAATCTTCCCTTTTTAGGGAAGGTTATTGAACGGGCGGTGGCACTGCAGCTCCAGGTGTATCTTGACGGCATCGGTTTCCTTGACCCATTTCAATCTGGGTTCTGTCCCGGCTATGGTACAGAGATGGCGTTGGTGGCCTTGGTGGACGATCTCCCCCGGGAGATGGACAGAGGAGGACGCTCCACATTTCTGGTTCTGCTAGATCTCTTGGCTGCTTTTGACCCAGTAGATCATGGGCTGCTGTTGAGACGATTGCGAGCCCTGGGGGGCCTGGACGGGACTGTCCTTGAATGATTCCGCTCATTCCTTTCAGGAAGAAGCCAGCGGGTTGTCCTGGGAGCTGAATCATCTAGCCCCCGGCCCCTGGAATGTGGCGTTCCGCAAGGTTCTATTCTGTCTCCATTATTGTTGAATGTGTATATGCAGCCCTTGGGGGAGATCGTGAGAGGGTTTGGGGTGCGTTGCCACCAATATGCTGATGACACCCAGCTTTACCTCTCTTTTTCAACTGACCCAGGTCCTGCCGTCTCAGTATTGTCCCAATGTTTGGAGGCCGTGGTGGATTGGTTGTGGCAGAGCAGACTGAAGCTCAATCCTGATAAGACGGAGGTGATGGTGGTGGGAAGGGCAAGGGAGGTGTCGGTTCCCCTTGTAGAGGGGGTCCGCCCTCCTGTAGCCCAGCAGGCTCGGAGTCTGGGAGTACTATTGGACTCAGATCTCCACCTAGATCAGCAGGTGGAGGCTGTGGCTACAGCTGCCTTCCGCCAGCTGTATCTGGTTCGGAGGCTGCATCCATATGTCTCCAGACCCGACCTGGCCACCATGGTCCATGCCTTCATCACCTCGAGGCTGGACTACTGCAACATGCTCTACGTGGAGTTTCCCTTGCTGCTGGTCCGGAGGCTGCAGCTAGTGCAGAACGCGGTGGCTTGTCTCCTTACAGGGACGAGCCGGCGGGAGCACATCACCCCCGTGCTCTGCGCGCCACACTGGCTGCCTATAGCGTACCGAGCCAGATTCAAGGTGTTGGTTTTGGCCTATAAGGCCCTACACGCTCTTGGCCCTTCATACCTCAGGGACCGCCTCACCCTCCGCACCCCAGAACGACCCCTTCGGTCTGTCGGGGGCACCTTCTTGGAGGTCCCCCGTGTAAAATGGGGGGCCACAATGGAGAGGGCATTCTCGGTGACCGTGCCGCGTTTGTGGAACTACCTCCCGTCTGGCCCCAAGTTCATCGGCCTTCCGCCAGGCCTGTAAGGCTTGGCTGTTCTCCCAGGCCTTCGGAGGGGGGGAGTTGGGAAAATAAAATTGGGGGGGGCAGCTGTTGTTTTTAAATGTTTTTACTTGCTGTATTTTATTATTTTGTTTTTATGTTGTCCGCCGTCCCGAGATGCCCTGGGCATGAGGGGGCGGCTAAGAAATATAAATAAATAAATAATAAATACATATTAAATGCAATATAAGGGGACATGAGATTTAGTGACTGATCCGGAGCCCTCAGGTGGTGCTGGAAAACTTTGCGACGGGGTCTGTGTGTGAACCCTGAGGGGAGGTTACCCTGGTCTGACTCCTGCCCTGTCTACCTTAGCCGTAACTAGGCCTGGCTGCTGTGAAAAGGACAGGGGGCGGCACTGAACGTATGGTTGGGGGGAACCACCATAGGGTGGATTGAAGGGGGAGGCGGTGGCCTGGAGGTTCTGCTCTCATGGGCTGTCATCTGCTGCCTACAAAACCAGAATGAACCAAGGGTCAAAGAGCATAGCAGTGGCTATGCAGGTTATATAGGGTTAAAGGTCAAGGGTCAGTCGGACATGCTCATACTTGGACATCTGCTCTCAAGGAGTGCACCGGGGGGCGGGGGAGGATCTAAAATAAGAATCCAGGAGTCCTGGTGCCTCATTCCTGGCTCCAATCACTGGCCTTTATTCTTGACTGTTTTACCGCGGCTGCTGATACTCCTCCATCTCATTCTCAAGCACGTCTACAGCCTGGGAATGTGCCTCTCAAGAGAGAGCCGGGAAGCCATGTCGCATTGGAGATAAGGGATCCACCGCCGCTGGCGTCCAAGCTGTTCGGTGGGAGGCAGTCTCTCTTCAATTCGAGGATTGTTGGATGCATTCAAAACCATCCTCCCAAATAGATTTCTCTGTCTTGCCGAGCTTTCCGAAGCACCCGCCGCTCTGGGATAAGAAACACACATTTCTCATCTACTACTACTGCTTTCTAGAACGCTACTCGGCGTACCCAAGCACTTTACAGTCACACAGTTTCAGAGACTGCTGAAACTGTTACTGCATTGGAGGCAATGCAGCCCTGCAAACTGTATTTCTCATAAGGCTCCTCTAAAAATGTGCATATATGGCCACCCCAACTTTAAAAACAAAGAAAGAAAAACAGAAACCGGGGCAGATTCCAGAGACAGAAATCCATATTAGGAACCCGCCCCCCCCTCCGCCTGCATCCCCATTCCCTGCCTCTGATCAGCATAGATCTCAGCCAATAGGATAAAATTACATCCCGACCACTGTAACCCGAGCCAGTGGCATCGTGTGATCCTAAGCCCTGTCACAGGACAGGAGGTTCCTGGAACCCTGAGCAATTTGATGTCTGTTTGCTGACATCAGTCTCTGTGGGGGTTCCCAGAGGGAACTCAACCCACCCACTTGGGGGGGCATACTCGCTGCACAGGCTGTTCTGTCTGCCCCCCCCCTGCTATGTGTCTGCTACCCAATAGATCCTTGGGGCTCCCCCACAAATTTGGGGGACAAGCAATGGGGAGCAGGTCTTTGCTCAGAGCTGTTGTTTGGTCTGGGAACAGCAGGGGGCACAGGAGGTCACTGGAAGCTGGAGTGCTGGGAAGGAGTTGCAAGGGGTGGAAATGGGGGGGGGGAAGCCCCTTTTCAGTGTATCTCTGCCCTTTTTCTGAACACTGTGATATTGTGACATGAAAAGGGGTGTGGCCATATTAGAAAGAGGCGGGGCAAAGGGAATCTCCACCCCTTCTGGTGTGACCACACCCCTTTCCCGAGCATCATGACATCACACTTCAAAAGGGTGTGAAAGGTCGTATCGGACCGGAGTGGAACAAAGGGTTGGGGGCACTCTCAGGAAGAGGAGGGTCCAGATCATGGATCTCACACCTGCCCTTGAATTTAATCCTGCAGGTGCCCCTTGGGCAGCATTTACTTGTGTGGCCCTGGGAGCAGTGGCAGCACGACAGGGACCCTGCTGCTGTTTCTGGGATCCAGACACTGTCCCTGGTGCTGGGATCCTGTCATCCCCACCATTATTACCACGACGCCAAGGCTCATGCTAAGCCTTGCTCCTGTCTCCTGGCCCATGGCCACTGGCATATGCAAGAGTGACCCAGAAGTATACGTTTGGGCGACCGACTAGGACCCCAGGGTTGGAAAGACAGGATGGAATTTTGGCCCATGTTTTCCATTCCATCCGGTGACACCCTGCTCTGGTGCAAGGTGCAGCCCCTGGCTCCCATCCGGCCCTGCCGCTTCTGTGTCTCGTGACATCATGGCAATTGGGAAAAGGGGGGGGGGGAAGTGGTTCTCCTGCCCCCTGCTCTCCCCCCAGAATGTAATTCTGCACTGGGCATCCCATCGTTGTAACAATTCTCATCACTGGCCATCCCTAGCCGACGAGGATGACTGTCTTCAATACGGTGCCCTGCGCATGCTGCGAGGAACCTATGCATGCGCATGCGCGTGGAAACCGTATGCATGCGCACTGACAGCACATTGTGCTGTGCGGAAACTGTGCAGGACTCACGTGGATCCCACACGGCTCCCGCTTGGAATTGCGGCCATCGTCCGAAGAGGGCTGACAAGGCCAATCTGGGAGTGACAGATTCTATTACCGTTCGGGCATGTGATTCCGAGCGAGGCGGACGATTCTGGGTTTCAAGTTTGGTCCACGACGCGCTGTTTTTGCTGCTCCTGCTTTCCTGTCTCCTGTTGTTGTCATTGTCATGAGATTTCAAAGCACTGAGACCCTTGGAGTAGGCACGGGCCTCCCATGAATTGGCATCATTTGTTCAGATTAGCCTTAAGGACAGCCTTGAAACGTTTTCTCTGCCCTCCTCTTGAACGCACACCTTGTTTGAGCTGGGAGAATAAAACCTGGAGTTGAACATCCGAACAATGTGGCCTGCCCAATGACGTTGATGACCAATGACCATTGCCTCAATGCTTGCCGTGGTATTTGCTTGCGAACAGACACTAATGTTTCTGCATCTGTCTTCCCATGGAATTTGAAGGCTCTTCCACAGGTACATCTGCAACAGCCTGTGATGCCTCCTGTACATTGTCCACATCTCAACTCCACACGATAAAGTGGGTGTCACGACCGCTAACAATTCTAACCCAACCCCAAAGTCTGGATGCAAGCAAGCGCCCTGCCCACTTACATTCCCTCCTGGCACCCATGTATATTGGGAAAGATGCCAGAATTATACCGATCCATCGCTCTGCAGATGTTTGCCTACCAAAGCAGAGGATGTCCACCAGTGTCAGCAGAGAGGGGAGCAGAGCCTGTCTCTTATACACATCTAGATGTGTATAAGAGACAGCTTACATATATTGGGAAAGATGCCAGAATTATACCGATCCATCGCTCTGCAGATGTTTGCCTACCAAAGCAGAGGATGTCCACCAGTGTCAGCAGAGAGGGGAGCAGAGCTCCCCTGGTTTGCAGCAATTGCGAACATGGGTGAAACTTTGGTGTGTTCAAAAGTCACAGATGTCCTGACCCCATCAAACTCCTCGGATACATCCGAGATTCCCAAATTGGGGGCTGGGACTCCAAATGGGGTCATGCCACCCCTGGGGTCGTGGCCCCAATTGCTAGTCCATAGACTTTGAATGACTTTGCGTGTTTTCAGAGGGACGTGAGGGAAGCTTGCTCTGGGGGTGCACCCCCACATCCACCCACGTCCAGTCCCACCTGGGTTGGGTTCAGATAGACCTGGCGGGTTCCCCATCGCACAGTCCGTGTGGTGCCCCTCCCCCGCACCATGGAGATGTGGGAGATTGGCCGAAGTTCTAAGCTGGCATCCACAACATGATGGTGTTGCCCAGGGCAATGACCGGCAGGAAGTGGAGCAGCTTCGTGGGTCTGCCCATCAGATGGATGGTTGCTCCGCGTTGGCTGGTGTGCTCCGCCGGCGGCACATTGGAATGTTCAGCTGCCCCGCTCCGCCTGCACGTCCGGTGGGACGTCTTTAGACCGACGGGTCACCCAGGGGCCAAGCGGGCTGGCGTGGCCAACACTGAGGCAGTCTGTCCACCTGCAAACATCCTTTGTGGCTGTCTGGGGTCATAGGATTCCATCGGAATCTGGAAATGAAGTCCACCGGGGAAACGTTTTCATGCACGCTGTGAGGCAAGCATGAGCCTGATCTCCAAAGACAATCGATAGGGAAATGACTTTGTGTCCTAGAATCCGTCACCTTGAATCATGCAGTCCTAGAAAAATGCTAAATAATAATTAAAAGTAGTACTTTGCTGTCCTCTTGTGGCTAACTTAGGAAATGCAGTTACCAATCATTTACAATTCAGGGGGTGTTTTCAGACATCCCTGCATGGAATTGTGGGCGACAGTCACGGCCGAATGTACCACCATATGTTCGCTCAGGACGTTGCCTGCATGGTGCTGGCATGTAACCTGAGTTGTGACTTTGGAACATCCCCAGGTCAGCGCCCCGGCTAAGTGCCGATACCGCCCGGGGAACAGCTGCCCGACCGGGTGCCGACCGTTACGATGAACGGTCACTTTGCTCAACCCGGTGCGGTTCTGAGCAGCCATTGGCCGCCATGACTGCCTGTCAGCCGGGGGGCCAGGCTGCTCTGTGCAGCGCAGGGCCGGGCGGATGCACGTCCGTGCATCGAGGCAGACCGCTGCCCACCTGGGCTGCCATCATGGTTGTTTGGAGGCTGGCCCGGACCGCTGACAAGAGCGATGGCGCCCTGCCCCCAGGGTATGTCCGGGACAGGGGTGGGCACTGTCATGTCTGAAAAAACACCCAGAGGTGGGGAAAACCTTTTCCCTCCCAGGGGTCACTTTGAAAATGAATACAAGCTCCGAGGGCCTCCTAAACGTTGGGGGTGGGAGCATTTAACGGACGGGTGCAGGAAGAGGAGGGTCCAGATCCTGGATCTGTGCTCCGGATCTGGTCCCTTTCCTTGTGTGCATGGTCTCATGGCTGCTCTCTTACCTTGAGCTCAGACTTCCAGTGCTTGGGGGTAGAAAATGGATCTGAGCTGCATTTGGCCCCCCAGGCCTGAGGTTCACCTCCTCCCCATGATTTACATTATTTGTCATTTATTTATCACTTTCTGTGTTTTGAATGCTTTACAAATCTTCATCTAGTTCACCCACGCAGTGACCCTGTGAGGGAGGTCGTCGTTATTCCCATTTTACAGTTGGGAATACTGAGGCAGTGAGCCCACTGAGAGTGCTATAGCAAATGTGACGATAGGCAAAAGACAGCAGAGGGCTGTCTGCGTCTTCCCATGCAGCAAACTGTGTTTTTAGTGGTCTTACTGGGCTCAGACACAGGCAGCCAAGAAAGGCAAATGGGGATGCGCTTTAGCACATCCCGGGTGGTTCAATGGCAGCCCCATTCACACGTCTGTAGACTCCTTGGGTGTTAAAGAGACGTCACGTCACGATTACGTCTGTCCCACCTGGGGGATGGGGGAGGGCTTCCCCCAGCAGGATCCACTCCGGCCACAGGAACAAACGTCCCTGCGTCCTGACCCAGTCGGAGGGAGGAAGGGGGTGGGGGGAGTGGGATGCAGCTGCGCTCCCGGCGTCATCCCCTGCCATGATGGGCAGCCGGGGCCAGCTGCCATAGCAACCCCTCCATGCTGGCAAGGAGCCAGGGCCGGAAACAAACATTCTCACTCGGGCCACTTTCAGGCCTGTCCCCCACACGCGCATATTTTGGCTGTGGGAGGGAATGTGCACGTCGGGATATGTGTGGGGTTTGGCCAGTCTGAAAGCCGCCCCCCCCCCCCGGCGTGGCTTTGCTGGCGCAAAGATGCAGAGATACAGAGCAGGAAATTTTGCTCTCTATCTCTGAGTGTGTTCCTGACGTGCGCATTCCCTCCCGCAGCCAAAATATGTGTGTGTGTGTGTGTGGGGAGCTCTGAAAGTGGCCTCGGTTTGCTTGCTCTGGGTATGGGCTGGGGGGGGCGGCGTTTGTTCCGGGCCCACATCTGGCAGGCCCGGAACAAATGTCCAGGCATCTCGCTGACCCAGTTGGGCCAAAGCGGTGGGCCAGCGTGATGTCTGTTAATATCACCCCTTGTGTCTTGAATTGATTCTTAACAGAAGCTGGGGCACGGGTGTCAGACTCTTAGCATGGGAAGCGTCTAAGCCCCCGTTGCCTGCCCCGTTCCCCCATGCTTTCCCCCTTTGCTATGTAGGGGGCTGCAGTTCATTTTTGGTTTTTAAAAATGAAGCCCCATTCATTTTAGTAATTAAAATAGGATAACGAACGACTAAGAAAACAATGATCATTTCCTTTCATCGCTTTTTGTTTTTAAAATAAAAAATGAAAACAACAACATGTGCAAAACGGCCGCTGGCCCATTCCGGGCAGTTACGGTAACGGATGAATCTGATACTGAAATTCCCGTTCCTATGTTTGGAGGGGCGGGGGCAGCACAACACCAACATCCCCGGGTCTGGGACCGTGTTCAGGCAAGAATTCGGGCTGCTTTCTGCGTAGCCCCCCAGGGAGCTCTGGCAACGGGACTCAGGGCCGGCCTTAGGATTTGCGGGGCCCAAGGCGAAGATAAAATGTGGGGGGGGGGGGCCTAGTGGCCCCTCCCCCTCGGGGGCAAACTCTGCGGTGCCCTGAAGGGGGGGTCATGCTTGGGGCCCCACTGCGAGGGAGTGGTGCCTCCACAACTTGTCCTGGTGAAAATAGAGGCCCTCCGAAAGAGTGGGGCCCGGGGTCACCGCCTCCGGTCGCTCTGTGGTAAGGTCGGCCTTGAAGGGACTCCCAGAGAAGGCTGACATCTCTGGGCCCCGCTTACAAACCATAGCCTGAGAGGATATTTTCACTCCCGAGACACACGTCCCCATTTCCCTCCTCTTCCTTCCTCTCCACGGATGCGTTCGCACTCAGTACCGGACGTCCCGATGCAAATGTCTCAACAAAGCAGAACAGTCGACGAATGAGGGGTTGGGGTTAACGTGCGAGGGACAGAGTCCTGGCATAGGCCTAGTAGGCTTCAAATACAGCTGTTTAGTCTTTGGGGCAGTGATGGGGAACCTTACTTTGAAAACGAGCGTATCGTGCCACACTTCTACCCGGGAGATTCACTCCTCCTCTGCCCTCACCCTCGCCTGCTCGCGAACCCCTTGCTCCTCTAAACGTCTTCACCCCTTCTCCCTTGCTGTCCCCCCCACATGCCTAGAACTCCCTCCCTGGAGACATTCACTCCGCTCCCTCTCCCTTCCCACTTTCAAATCCCTCCTGAAAACCTACCGCTTCAGCCAGGATTTCCCTCGCTCGTCATGAGTGAAATTGCGTCCTCTTCCCCTCACTCAGAATCTCTTCCCTGTGATTGAGCTGCTAAGTTAGTTCCCTGTAACTAAGGCCGCATTCACACCTTATGGCGGCACCACTCCCGCGAGGAGACGATGCGGCGGGGGAAGGAGGCGGATGCCGTCACAACGTCCGGTGCGAACGGGGTTCTGTCGCAACGATACTCACGAATGACAGGGCTCAAAATCCAGCCCTGTCGTTCGCGAGTATTGTCGCGGCAAAGCCCAACCTGCACCGGACGGTGTGACGACGTCTGCCTCCTTCCCCCGCTGTGTTTTCTCCTCACGCGGGTGCTGCTGCTGCGCCGCCGCAAGGTGTGAATGCGGTATATTTCCTTGTCTCCCCCACCCTTGTCTCTCTTAGATTGAAAGCCCCTTGGGGTAGGGACGTGTCTCTAACTATTGATTGTCCAGCACCAAGTACACTGCTGGTGCTATATAAAAATAATAATAATAATGAATAACTAGTAAATGCTCCGTGAGATTCTTCAGGGTTGTGCTCAGCGCAGGGAAGTTCCAGGTCATGGATCTAGCCCAGGGGTAGGGAACCTTTTCCCTTTGAGGAGGCTGAAAATTAGTACAAGCTCCACGGGCCACGTAGAAGTTAGAGTTGGGGTTGCTTAAAGGGTGCGCTCAGGAAGAGGAGGGTCCAGATCTTTGATCCGTCCCCTCTCCTTTTGTGCACGCCATCCTCTCTCCTCCCTCCCCCCGAGCTCAGGTTTTCGATGCTTGGGGGTAGGCGCTGGATCCAGGGGCCGGATCCAGGAACTGGAACAGGGCTGAATAAAAAGCAGCCACAGGCCAGATTGGGCCCATGGGGGAGAAGTTCTTCAGTGCAACAGCCAGGAGCACCCCCAGCAGAGTGGGCAGCCCAACCTTGGGGTACCAACCTGCTCGCTGGACGTCCGCTACAGCTCTGCTCTCGGCTGGGTTGATCTGAGAAACACCATGGAGCAGTGTGTGGCAGCCCAGATTGTTGGGAGATCCACCCGCAACTCTATGGTGTGGGGGAGAGGGGCGCTGAGTGGGTGGACCGTGGGCCACGGCAGCCGCCGGGAGTGAGCACCCCCATGTTGGTTTGAAAACACACACCATCCATCTGACAAGCTAGATATCTGTTTGTAATGTAACAACAGTAGTAGCAGTGTGGCTGGGTAGCTAAGCTTTGTAGCTGTCATGCCAGGAGCCATAGCAATGCGACTGGGTAGCTAAGCTTTGTAGCTGTCATGTCAGAGGCAGTAGCAATATGGCTGGGTAGGCAAGCTTTCTAGGTGTCATGCCAGAGGCAGTAGCAGTTTGGCTGGGTAGCTAAGCTCTGTAGCTGTCATGCTAGGAACAGTAGAAGTGTGGCTGGGTATTTAAGCTTTGTACCTGTCATGCCAGGAGCTATAGCGGTGTAACTGGGTAGCTAAGCTTTGTAGCTGTCATGCCAGGGACAGTAGCAGTGTGACTGGGTATTTTTTTGTAGCTTTCGTGCTAGGGCAGTAGCAGTGTGGCTGGGTAGCTAAGCTCTGTAGCTGTCATACCAGGGACAGTAGCAGTGTGGCTGGGCTTTGTAGTTGTCGTACTAGGGGGACAGTAGCAGTGTGGCTGGGTATTTAAGTTTTGTAGCTTTCGTGCTAGGGCAGTAGCAGTTTGACTGGGTAGCTAAGCTCTGTAGCTGTCATGCCAGGGACAGTAGCAGTGTGGCTGGGTATTTAAGCTTTGTACTTGTCATGCTAGGAGCTGTAGCAGTGTAGCTGGGTAGCTAAGCTTTGTAGCTGTCATGCTAGAGGCATTAGCAGTTTGGCTGGGTAGCTAAGCTCTGTAGCTGTGCTAGGGACAATAGCAGTGTGGCTGGGTAGCTAAGCTCTGTAGCTGTGCTAGGGACAATAGCAGTGTGGCTGGGTATTTAAGCTTTGTAGCTGTCGTGCTAGGGGCAGTAGCAGTGGAGCTGGGTAGCTAGGCTTTGCAGCTGTCATGCCAGGGGCATTAGTAGTGTGACTGGGTAGATAAGCTTGCCAGAGGCCCTGGGTTTTAATCTGCCCTGTACCCTCTCCCCTTTAGTCTGAGGCACAGGAACCCTCTTACCTTGTTAAATATTGGCTCCTGGAAGGGGGCAAGAAGAAGCTGAAATTTAGGAGTAACCTAGCTCCCTATGACAGTCTGCTCATTAATTATTATTATTATTATAAACATTTATATAGTGCCGGTAATGTGCCTGGTGCTGTACAGAACATTATTATTATTATTATTATTATTAAACATTTATAAAGCGCCAGTAGTAACCTGGCGCTGTACAGAACATACAATCAGATGCGGTCCCTGCCTGTGGCTTACAATCTAAAAGACAAGGAGGGGGAGACAAGGAGAGGGGACAG
>QEPC01003849.1:4390950-4413556 GCA_003113815.1 Sphenodon punctatus | reverse complement strand
GCCATGGCAACCATGGGCCTGTCCCAGAGGGTCAACGGCCTGACACATCTTGGAGGACATACCTTGGACCTTATGTGCGAGTCATGGTAGGCATTGAAGGTCTCCACCTTGTGTCTGATTTGGTGGGGGACAGTTTGGGACTGCTGCTGGTATACCGTGCACCTACCAGTACGGTGGCCTTCTGCATGCTCTGGCAGAGGCTGTGTTGGAGGTGGTGTTGCAGTCCTCCAGGACGATAGTCTCGGGGGACCTCAATGTTTATGCTGACGCATGAGCATGAGTTCATGGCCGCCATGGCAACCATGGGCCTGTCCCAGAGGGTCAACGGCCTGACACATCTTGGAGGACATACCTTGGACCTTATGTTTTGCGCTGGCCTTGAGACAGGTGCTCCGTTAATGGGGGAGATATCAACTGTGCCCTTGTCATGGACGGATCAAAACCTCCTGCAGACCTCTCTTTTAGCACATGTCTGCCCCCAGACGGGTCCACCCCTGGAGGCTGTTGAACCCAGTGCGGTTTCTAGGCACTTGAAGGAGTTACCCTCTGACCTTGATGACTGTCTCATCGATGACCTCGTCAAGCTATGGAATATCTTGCTGATGGAGGCCATCAATCAAACGGCTCCCAGGCATCAGTTACCCAGGTGGAGGCTCTGCAGGCCTCCTTGGTTTTCTGAGGAACTGTGGATGCTGAAGCAAGAGGGGTGACAGTTGGAGTGATGGTGGCGTCGTAATCGTGCTGAAGCCGACAGATTGTGGCATAGAGCTAGTTTACGAGCCTATGCCATGGCTATGCAGGCAGCAAAGAGGGAGTTCTTTGCTGCCCTCATAGCGTCTGCAAAATCCTGTTCCAGGTTGTACAGGGGCTGGTCAGTCTGGCCTCTCTCAACCCTGGAGTTGAATCATCACCTGCCTGCTGTGACATTTTTGCGGATTATTTTGTGGAGAAAATTGCTTGTATTCACCAAGAGCTCGATGCTGCACTTAATACAGTGGAGGATGCAGAGGTTGTAGAAACCCTGATTTGTCCAATTTTGTGGGATCACTTTCAGTTGGTGACACCCACTGACGTGGTGGGTGTCCTTGGGGCAGTTCGAGCCACATCTTGTGAATTAGAGCCGTGCCTGTCCTGGCTGGTTAAGAGCTGCCAGGAGACAATGGGGCTGTTGCTGACCGGGGTGGTCAACGCCTCCTTGCAGGAGGACAGAGTGCCAGGCTGCCTCAAGGAGGCGGTGATGTGGCCTCTGCTCAAGAAACCAACGCTTGACACTGACTTCCCTGCCAGCTATTGACCTGTCTCTAACCTTCCCTTTTTAGGGAAGGTTATTGAACGGGCAGCAGCTCCAGAGGCATCTTAACCATGTCGGTTATCTTGATCCTTCTCAGTCTGGCTTTCGTCCGGGTCATGGCACTGAGACAGCATTGGTGGCTTTGGCTGATGATCTCCGCCATGAAAAGGATAGGGGTTAATCGACCCTATTGATCCTGTTAGATCTTTCGGCAGCATTTGATACCGTTGACCATGAGATGTTGGTGACGCACCTGCGGGACAGTGTGGGGGTGGACGGGCTCGTTCTTGAATGGTCCCACTCATTCCTGACTGGGAGAACCCAGCGGGTGGTACTCGGTGATTGTTTTTCATCTTACCGAGACCTCTCGGGTGGGGTTCTGCAGGGTTCTGTTCTGACCCCTCTCCTGTTCAACGTGTATACGCAGCCGTTCGGTGAGGTGATCAGAGGGTTCGGGGTGAGGTGTCATCAGTATGCAGATGACACCCAACTGTATCTCTCATTTTCGACCGACCCAGGCCCAGCTGTCTCGGTGCTTACCCGGTGTCTGGCAGCTGTGGGGGATTGGATGAGGGCTAACCGACTGCGACTGAATCCTGACAAGACAGAGGTGATGTTAGTGGATAATTCAGTGGAGGTGACGACTCCCTCGGTTGATGGGATCTGTCCTCCACCTCCTTCCCAGGTACAAAACTTGGGGGTGCTCCTCGATGCGCAGCTCTGCCTGGATCTCCAGGTGGAGGCTGTGGTGAGGCGTGCCTTCTGCCAGTTACATTTGGTGTGGTGGCTTTGGCCGCTGGTTTTGGTTCCTGACCTGGCCATGATCATTCATGCTTTTATTACCTCTTGGTTAGACTATTGTAACGCACTCTATGTGGGGCTACCTATGGTGATGGCTCGGAAGCTGCAGCTGGTGCAGAATGCGGCGGCCCAGCTCTTGATGGGGCTGGGCCGCCAGAAGAACATTACACCAGTGCTCCGATCTCTGCACTGGCTGCCAATAGTCTCCTGGGCCCGATTCAAAGTGTTGGTTTTGACCTATAAAGCCTTACACGGACTGGGCCCTGCCTATGTGCAAGATCGCCTCACTCCCCGGGTTCTAAACCAGCCCCTGCGGTCGTCCGGGGGCACTGTGTTGGAGGGCCCTCAGGTTTCCCGAGGGGCCATGCAAAATAGGGCATTCTTGGTGACTGCGCTGTGCGTCTGGAATTCCCTCCCAGTGGGGGCCTGTCTGGCCCCGGACCTCCCGGCCTTTTGTAGGAATTGTAAAACTTGGCCATTCTGTCAGGCATTTAGTGAGGGAGAGGGGTAAGGGTGGGGTGGGGGTGGGGGGATTGAGGAGGGTGGAGTGGGTTTCCCCCCTTGTTTTTATGATTATGTTTTAACTTGTTTTATGGTATTTTATATTTTATTGTTGTTAGCCACTTCAGGCTGCCTGTGGCAGGAGGAGTGGGATACAAAATTATTAAAATAAAATAGTAATAATTAACGGGGATGGGTCGCCACGAGCACATTACACCAGTGCTCCATTCTCTGCACTGGCTGCCTATTATTTTCCGGGCCAAATGCAAGGTGCTGGTAATGACCTATAAAGCCCTAAATGGCCTGGGCCCAGCTTACCTACGGGACCGACACAGGCCCCGGATTGCATTGCGGCCCCTGCGGTCGGCCAGGGATGCCTGACTCGATGTCCCCCGGGTTGCTCAGGTGGCGACGATGGGGAGGGTGTTCTTGGTGGCCACTCCTAGGCTGTGGAACTCCCTTCCGATGGAGGACCGCCTGGCCGCAGACCTCCCCTCTTTCCATAGACAGTGTAAGACCTGGCTGTTCCACTGGGCCTTTGGAGAGGGAGATGGGTAGGGTGGGGTGGGGAGGGGGAATTCTGTCCTTTTAGTTATTTTTATCATTTTAAATGTTTTAAATTATATTTTATGTGTGTTTTTATTGTTTATGCATTTTGTAAGCCGCCCCAAGCTGCTCTGTGAGCAGGAAAGGGTGGGGTAGAAAAATAGTTAACTAACTAACTAACTAACTAACTAACTAAATACTTATATTATCTATATCTGTAATTTATATCCACCTATCTAATCTATATACCTAAACCTATATCTTTCTATATATATGTACAGGGCGGAAACAGACAGGGAAGGGGAAATGGAAAATAAAGGGTATAAGGAAAGGTAAGGTATAACACTGAGGGCTTGGGAAAATTTTTAGTGCAAGCACCAGAGTTCTGTAAATACAACCTGTCACAGCAAGAGCTAACACAGAACAAAAGTCAAACAGCCTGGCCCTGCAACATAAAGGGTTGCAGTGCCCTCCCCCAGAGCTCCCCTGGTTGGTTCTGGGAGGCAGGAGGCATTGAGCAATCACAGTGAGCTATGCCACTGCCTGGGACCTGCTTGTGCTGCTCATTGGCCAGTGATTACATCCATCAGGTCCTTCCCCTCCCATCACAGGCCCAGTTCAAGAGTTCAACACTGTTTCTGGCTCCGAGATGTCTGCTCCCTCCTCCCCTCTCCACATTTCCCTCCAAAAAACACCTGCCAGGCAATAACGAAATCAATAATGACTGTTGTTATCGTTATTGATTTTGTTATTATTGATCTTGGTTATCGTTATTGCAATAATGATAACGAAAACAAAGACATTCATTATCATTATCAATATAATAAAAATGAAGTGCATCCCCCTAAGGCTGTCACGCTCCTTTCAGATGTAAATTCACTCCTTGTGGGGGTGTCTGGGTTACCCTGACTGACATGTAAAAACTGAGGCTTTCCCCTGAGCCTCTGGGTCAAAATCCCAAATCTCCAGATAGGTGGTAACTCTACCTGGGAGTTGAAAGAGGGGAAGCATTGCTACAGAGCTGGTGTAGCCCAGCAAATAAGGGGGATGGGTCTAGAACTATCAGACCAGGGTTCAAATCCTGTCTGACTTGTGAACTCACTGGGGTGGCCTTGGGCAAGTCACTCTGTTTTAGCTTCAGTTCTCCTTCTGTAAAATGGGAATAATACTGACGTAGCTCACAAGGCTGTTGAGAGACAGGAACTTTTGATTACTAAAAGTGCAGTAAAATGGTGAATAATTATATTGCTTGGGATCAGAGCCAGGCAGGGAGTGTCTATGACAACAACAGCAGTACGCAAACTTTTTTTGCCTGTACGGCCTCACTTTGAGACTAAACTCTATGCAAAGAATAGCAGATCTCAGTTGGTCTTGGGATAAATGACCTCATCTGCAGGGGAGTCTGGCACCAATTGGAGTCACAACCTCGGTTTGGGAATCTCTGGTCTATGACCAATATCAGAGGCAGATCCCTTGTGCCCCTGCAGGACACCCCCATGAGAGAGGTAGGGATGGGCGAACACGGTTCGGAAGTTCGGAGTTCAGACCGAACTCGGTCTGTTCAGTTGACCGAACCGAACTTCCGAACCGAACTCAAATTTCAAACTCAACCGAACCGAATTTCCGAACTCTGTTCTGTTCACCCATCCCTAGTGGCAACACACACACCAAAAAACTGGTTTTGAATGGCTGAACTTGTTTTGGAAGTTCGAAATTCGACCAGAGTTGGTCTGTTCGGTCGACCGAACAGAACTTCCGAACCGAACTCGAATTTCAAACCGAACCGAACCGAATTTCCAAACTCGAATTTCAAACCGAACTGAACCGAACCGAATTTCCGAACTCTGTTCTGTTCGCCTATCCCTAGAGAGAGGCAGCTAGGTTTTGTCTGAAGACTTCAGGTTTGGACCCAGAATCTCTGGGCTCCTGGGGCAGCTTCAGCTTCTCCAGGTCAGGCAGTGGCGTCCATGGTAGCCTGGAGAAATCAGGACTTCATGTCAGAAGGAGGCAGGCTATGAGCTCTTTCCAATGTGGCACAGCCCCTACAAAGCCTCATGAATTAATGGTGTTCTGTCAGAGGCAGGGCTATGATAGAAAGGGGTGTGGCTACCCCCTTCCTGATGTAGCTGTACCCCTGAAGAGCATTGTGACATTGGGCATTTTTACACACTCCTTAAAGTGCTGATCTTTCAGTCTTCTGGGTTTACAAGTCCACAGCTAAGTTCCGGATGCATTCTTCACACACACACTGCCCTGAAGCAGCCTAAAGTAGCCGCAGCTGTAGATGTGAGGGGTTGCCATGGAAACCAAGTGACCACAGCTGCCTGGAGCAAAGCAGTTTACCGGGAGAACTTTTTACACACAGGTTCTATGCAGAAGTTCAAAGAGCCAGATGTTTAAGATCTGGGTGAGTGATTTAGACACACAGTAAGTTCAGGATGTAACAGAAAACATGCAGGAGAAATGTGTGTGTAAAAACACCCATTGAAGCAAGGAGGACACTTATGTACCTGGCTTCCTTAGCCTTTTGGTGAGAAATGCCTCAATGCCATTGGTCCTTTTGAAATCCTGCCCCCCCATGAGATTGGCCTGCCTTTGACAGAGCCAGATTTAAGGTGGCTTTCCACAGCCGCAGAGGGTGCATTCTCATGAGAGGAAAACCCATGAAACCTGGGTTACCCCATGCTGGTTTAATCGTGTGAAAGGATTAGACTGCACGATGTCCTGGCAAATAACTTGTGCCGGGGTGTAAAAATGAATTGAACTGAATCGTGCGATGCTGGTTTTCAGGGCTCTGAACGGTGTAGGTCCTAGCTATCTCTGAGATCTTCTCCTGGAACCTCGCCCGACTGGTTATCCGCACTCAGAAGCAATCTGCTGTTTGGCGATCCCGCCATCATGCCTTTGCTGCCATCGGCAGGCGATCGGACCTTTGCTGTGGTGGGTCCTCCAGCATGGAACTCCCTCTCTTCAGATATTCATGTCAGTTCTGCCCTCCTCGCCTTCAGAAACCACCTGAAGATGTTTTCATTCCCAGTGCTTTTGGAGTATCCATCGTTGGTTCCGCTTGATGTATTTTTACCTCCCCTTTTAAACTGCATTTTAAATTGTTTTATGGTGTTCTATTGCATGAACTGGCGAAGCACCTTGAGTGACATCTGGTGAGGGGCACGAGTTGGGAAGGGACCGCTAACCAAATACCATTTTTTATGATTGTTATTATTATTATTATTAATAATAATACATATCAGCGTTTAACAATGGTGCTACTTGGTTCTTATGCGTTTCTTGCAAAATGAGAACAGACACTTCCCGCTTGTAGCCACCATCCTTAGAGAGATGTGGGGCAGCCACGCAGCATCAAGGGTTTGCGAGCAGCAGCAGAGTTGATGTCCAAGGTGAAACTGAAAGCAGGGAAGCAACTGTAGGGGGAAGCAATGCCTGGAAAAAGATATAAGGAGCTGCCTAACTGAGTCAGACCAATGGTCCATCTTAGCCCAGTATTGTCACAACCTGAGACAGCAGCAGGGTTGTGACAATACCCTGTCACAATCCTGCTCTCCAGGATCCCTGGCAGAGGTCTCACCCAGATGTGCTACCTGAGACCCTCCAGGATCCCCAGCAGAGGCCTCACCCAGCTGTGCTACCAGAGAGTCTGAATCAGAGATGCTGGGGATTGAACTTGGGACCTTATACATGCAAAGCATGAGCTCTACCACCTGAGCCAAGGCCCAGTCAAGAATAAGGTGCAATTATTAGTTCCTGCAGGAAATTTAAAAAGCAGGAGGAGACAGTCATGTGAACGTGCCCAGGGGACTCCCAATAAAATGCAATGGTGATTATCTCACCAACACTACTATCCTCATGCCAGCAGGGGGCAGATGAGTCAAACCAGAAGCTGGAGATGTAAATACAAAAACCGAAACAAGGATATTTTTGTGTATTGATCTGCCTGTACCACTGCTGAAAGAGGGAGAGGATGGAGGCTTGATGTCCTTGTCATTGGGTGTCATTGTCTCAGTTCATTGTCACTTGTAGGTCCCCAGATTCTAGATGTGGGCCCTGATGCTAAGTCCACAGGCACGCAATCTCAACTGAAGGTGCTTGCACGAAGCAGGGCGGTAGCAGTGGATTTGGATGGAGATACAGATGGATTCCGGGCGGAGGGCGTGCACAGTGAAAACGCTTTCGGTTTGGTTCATGCAGCACGGGCAGGTGGATCTAGGATAGAGGCCTTGGTGATTTTGAGCTGCTCCCCATCTTGTGCATGCCAGATTCCACCAAGCGAATGGGGACTAGGGGATCGTTCACACAACCCCCTTGCAAGCTCACCACTTGTTTCTTACTCTGTGTTCGGGTGCAACCACTCTGTGATAACTGTGGATAGTGGAGGAGGGGGCACAGGAATGGGGTCTGGGCAGGAGTTCTATAGGGCTTCCAAAATCAGGGAGGGGGGGATGTCTCCCATCCCAACATGGGATGCACACAAATTCCATGGGAATTGTTCCCCCCCCCTCAGTTTGTGGGCACATATGTAGCTGCACCACTGTTAGCTACGCCCCCGTGTCCCCCATCCCCCTATGTTGTTGGTTATGGTTCCGCTGCACTGTCTCTGCTATAGTTACATCCTTGACTGCTCCCCCCAGCACAGCCTGATCAGCTGGAGCAGAAACCATCTCCGTTATCCAATTGCTCCCTTTCAGATACCAGCTGGGCAGCCAAGAAACTTGAACCCGGGTCAGGAGGTGTAAGAGGAAACGGCGCTAATCTGGAAGTGGGTTTTGGTGGTGGTGTGTTGACCCCTGTGTGGTTCGGATTGCTCCAAATAAGCTGGGGTGGAGGAGCCCCCCCCCCGTCTGCAGGGATCAGCTGAGTGGCTTGGAAAAGAGCTGAGCTCAGCATGGGAAACGTCCAGGTCAGCAGCGATGAGAACATAGCATCAGAAATTGCTGAATTGTGACACCAACCACCGCCGCAGCTGAGATGCCAGACTTATCCTCATCAAAGCTTCCATTGTGGCACCTTCCCCAGAGCAAGAGGGGTAATAAACAATAAGGATGGGACTCCTGCGCAAATTTTGGATTCAGTTTTTTTTTTTTTGGATTAGATTCTCTGAGAATTTCAGTTCTTGATTTGGTTTCGGATTTGGTTTTTTGCATTGAATTTCCCCCCGCTTTGTTGTTTTTTTTGCATTGAAAAACAAAACAAAACAAAGACAATGCAAAAAAAACCCAGAATCACCCGAAACCGAATTGAGAACCGAAATTTCAGGAGAACCGAATCGGCCATTTTTGGGTCGATTCGGTTCTAACCAGATCCGAAATTCTCATCCCTAATTAAACAAGGACACATAATTAGAGATGGCCTTTGGACACAGAAGCCCAAACCATGGGTCACACTTGCCCCATCCAAGAGTGGTGACACGGTCATGATTGTTACTTGATCTACTTTTCATGTCTCCACATCTGGACCTAGCCTTGCCCCCAAGTGGTTCTGGAGCACTGGGAAGCCCAGCCACTGCCCCCTAGAGGCCTCTCGGCCCTGCTCTGCTAGCCACACCCCTCCTATCTGTCCCAGCCCTTGCCATGCCTCCCAACTCCCTGATTGGCTGCCAGTCAGCATATAAGACTTGCTGGTAGCACCAGAGGGCTGAGTGTAACTTCACAGTCACACTTCCGGTTCCTGGTCCCACCTCTGTTTGTGATCTTGTCCTTGTTCTGCCTCAGGCCTGTTGCACAGTAATTAACTCACTGCTCAAATTTGTTGGGGGCGGCGGGAGATGAGGTGAGGCCTCGGAACCCTAAGTTTGAAGTGAACCCCCCCAATTTGTTTCTATTCGCCAATTCGGCAAGGTTGCCCCGAAAATAAAACACACTCCCCGTGCATGATGTCTGCGTGAGGGAAGAGTGTGGTGTGTATGTGTGCGCGAGTGTTTGTGATATCTCCCCTCTGCCTGGACTTTCCGTGGTTCAGTACAGAGCGAGAGCCCCAGCCTGTCCTGTGTCTGGCTGCCCGCTACCCCGGCCTAGGTATAAAAAACCCTAGTGTTGTTTCCTGTTCTTCCCCCTGAGATCCGCCTGCCTGAGCATGACTAGAGGGCTGTGTGCAGTTCAACAGACATGGGTGCTGCTACACAGGGTGACGTTAGCCCACACCAGGTGGACGTCCTGTCCACCTGCCAGTTTATTAGGTGTTCACCCTCACAGGCCAAGTGGCCTCCACCCACTAGACCCACGGCCCCCACTCACAGGTGTGGGAGGGAGTTGTCTCAGAGAACGTGGAGTCGGTCGTGCGGGCTAATGTGCGTCTACGTGTCGTCTGCAGACTGTGTGCCAACTAAGTTGTGTGCAGTTTTGTCCAGGACTGCCAGCACCATAGAGTCACAGGTGAAAATCCTAGAGTGTCTGAGGAGCGACCCTGCTTTCTGCCCCTCTCTCCGAACTTGCTCTCACTGGCGCCGCAAAGTGCAGGAAATACACGCAGGGGGATGCCCGTTTATTAGGCTGGACACGCTAAACACGTGAGAAGGGAATGCACAGACTGCAGGGGGCTATTGTCTTGTTGGTTAACACCCATAATGATGGGCCGCTACAAGGTCACATCACTAGGCACATCCAACGTATAATAACAATCACTAACATAACACATAAATCAGAGGTTACGTATTCAATTTGAACATACCAGACAATGGAATGGTCCATTTCTATCTGGCTCCAGCAGGGCCTAGCCTTCCCGTGCCTAACCTTTGTCTCCTGCTCCCTTGTTCTGTGCCCCTGCCCTCCTGAGTTGTCCCCCTTTCCTGTTCTGATCCCCTCCTCCGGCCCTGTCCCTGCACCCCAAACCCTACCTCTGCCCACAACCCAGATGCCCCGTGCCCCTCACGCTCGGTTGCTGCCTGGCGTCACAATGAGGTGACACAGGCAGAGTTTGGGTAGAGGTTACCACCACCTCCTAGACCGACTTTTTAGATGAGCGTGCGACCCGCTCGCGCATGGTTCCAAAAATACCGTGAGGCGGGATTACACGAGACGCCGCCGGGGATCATGCGCATGGGAGGGGAACGCGCGTTCTTTTCCGGCCGCGAATTACCTACCTCGATCGCCGACCCGGTCAATTCGCGGCCGGAAAAGAAGGCGCATCCCCCTCCCACGCGCGTGATCCCGGCGGCGTCTCGTGAAACCATGCGCGAGCGGGTCGCACACTTGTCTAAAAACGGCCCTAGGCTACTCCCTGCAGGGGATGGGGCCATGGTTGACCCCCCCCCCCGTCCCATTGCCCTGTGATTTCTTTGAGTTACAGCTGACCTGGAGAAATAGCGACTTGTTCCCTCAGAGCCTCTAAGTCAAAACCTGATTTCTCCAATCCAAGTCTGGAGTGTAGGAGGAACCACTGCCCTATGGGGCAGCATCTAGGATGTCAGGCTAGAAATCCTGCGGCATCTGCCAGCTCGCTTAGTGTCGCGTTCCCTGATTGGCTTGAACATGCATGGCTGATGCCACACCCCAGCCCAACACTCACACCCATAACCCCACCTCTTCTGTGACACACACAACAGCCCTACCCCTCACCCCTCACTCCTGCCCACACACAATGTCCCCTCACCCCCTAGTGCTGTCGGACGGAGGGAAATTTCCCATAGCGTAGGGAAGCCGGGAGGGAGATTTAAAAAGGTGCAGCGATTTCAAGCGTCCTCCATTTTCTGGAACAGCCCAGAATGATCCCCGTGTCTACTCTCTTGTTCCACGTGGGTGCTCCACCTCACAGGCAAAGAGTTTGGGAACCACTGCTGCCGAGGCTGGGTGGGCTGATCCTCAAAGCCCTTCGCTGGTGCAAGACCTGTTCATTTTTGGTGTGCCTTGAGGACAGGGCTGGAAGGGTCAGCCTAATGGGGGCAAAGGGACAAAAAAGATCCCTCTCTCCCAGAGGAGTTGGCTGGATAACGAATGGGGGTTTCACTGACTTGTGCATTCAGACAGGGTGTTTTTGACAAGCGCCTCCCCAACTAAAATGCATGTTGCAGGGCTGCAGTGGTGCCGTATGTAGCCCTGCAACATGCATGATGGCTGCGTGATTGGTGGGTAATAGGTGGGATGGGGCTTGTCTAAAAACACTCCTAGACAGGAACATAAGAATGTAAGCAGTGCCTTATTGGGTCAGACCAACGATCCATCCAACCCAGTATCCTGTCTCCGACAGCGGCCAATCTCGGTTGTTTTGGAGAAGTCTCCCCAGCAGGTCGTAACGGGGCGAGCCGTTCCCTGCCATTCATTCCCAGAGGTTACATCCCCCAGCCTATTTGGCCAATAGCCATTAATGGGCCTATCCTCCAAGAACGTAGCCAGTTGTAAGCTGGAGCTGGGCCACGGTTAGAGTGGAAAGATCTATCTTCCACTTTCCTGCCCCAGCTCTCTCCGTAATTTCCAACAACAGGCGGCTGATGTTATCATCAAGCAGGAAAGGGACCATGGAGACAGGGCTGGTTCTCCTGTGGGGGCCTTAATTAGTACTTCAGGGTCTGTTTAAACAGGAAAAAAACATAGGCCTGGAGACCGTCCACGCCCTGAAGAGGAGACCACTTTGAACCCTGAATATTGGTGAAAATGGTTATGCAGGTTTGGAGTCACTCACAGATTTGGTTTAGTTTTGACCGAAGCCCCCACCAAAAAGAGAAAAAGCCAGAGGACAGGTTGTATGTGGAGCAGAGTGGAACTGGACACTCACCCCCCAAAATGGGTAACACTAGCCCCGTCAAAGCTACAATATCTGAGATGAAAATGGGGTTGCGGGTAATAATAACCAATATCGATTTGTGCTCCGCTGGGCGCCTGGTTCAGTGAGTCCGGTTTGGCTTTTTGATTTTTTCCCATTTGGTTATTTCAGTGTTTTGGATGATTGTGCAGGCGTGATTGTCAAAAATGATGCGACCAAAATACGAAAATGACCCAAAAGGCAAAAAAATTGAGCTGAAAATCTGGAATCCCCACCCCGCAAAAACTGAAACCAAATACCCCTAAATGTTGGGTACGCAAGATCCCATTTTCAGTCACAGATATCGTTTGGGCACTTGAAGGATGACCCCCCCAAATGCGTATCATCCCTGTGAATGAGAAACCCACTCGGCATTTCAGCACGTGTGGAGAGAGGCTTGGCGTTCTGGGTTTGGTTAATGTGGGAAATCCTGAAGTGTTTCTCCTCGGGACAAAGACAGAATCCATGGCAATGCCATAGAACAGGGGTTCTCCAATGTTTGGGGCCAGCAGATCCCTGTCAACCCTCAAAATGCATCCAAGTTATCCAGAGAAAATGAGACTTTGGGGGACAGCGTGCTTTCCCCCTTCTTATTTAATTTAATTATTCATTTAGTTCAATTTCTATCCCACCCTATCCCCGAAAGCTCAGGGCAGCTAACATAATAAAAAACAGAAAACACAAGATAAACCCCATAAAATGCTTATACTCCCCCAACCCCACCCCAGGATCTATCCTCGCCTGCTCAGTGCCTGGCCAAATGAATAGGTCTTACACTCACACTGTCTTTGGAAGATGCTCGGTCTACGGCTTTGACAATCCTCCAAGGGCATGGAAGGGCTCCCGTATGAGGAGAGGCTTGGTAGGTTGGGGCTCTTCAGTTTGGAGAAGAGACGACTGGGAGGAGATAGGATAGAGGTCTATACAATCATGAGTGGTGTGGAACTAATAAACAAGGAGCAGTTACTTACCCTCTCAGCTAATACTAGAACTAGGGGACACTCCATGAAACTCATGGGTGGCACGTTTGAAACAAATAAAAGAAAATATTTTTTCACTCACCATGCTTGTATTACCTCTCAGTTAGACTACTGTAACGTGCTCTACGCGGGGCTACCTATGGTGATGGCTCGGAAGCGGCAGCTGGTGCAGAATGCGGCGGCCCGGCTCTTGGTGGGGCTGTGTCGCCGGGAGCACATTATACCAGTGCTCCGCTCTCTGCACTGGCTGCCGATAGTTTTCCGAGCTCGATTCAAAGTGTTGGTCTTGACCTATAAAGTCCTACACGGCTTGGGCCCTGCCTACTTGTGAGATCGCCTCACTCCCCGGGTTCTGGATCGGCTGGGGGTGCCGTGTTGGAGGTCCCTCAGGTTCTCTGGGGGTGATGGGGTGGGGGATTTGGGGAGGAGATTGGAGGTTTTTGTTGTTTTTTTGCTATTATTGTTATTTATTGTGGATATTTTAACTGTTTTACTGTATTTTATATTTATTGTTGTTAGCCACCCTGGGCTGCCTGAGGCAGGAGGGGTGGGATACAAATTTTCTAAATAAATAAATAAATAAATAATTGGGTTGTGGAATCTACTACCAGAGGCTGTGGTAAGGGCCAGTACTATAGCTGAGTTTAAAGGAGGTTTGGACAAGTTTCTGGAAGATAGATCCATTAGCAGCTATTAGCCAGACAGGATCAGGGAACATGACGGGAGCTGGGGGAAAACAACAGGGAATGGATCCCCCATTGTGACCTGTTGGGTGCTTCTCCCAAGCCACCGTGATTGGCCACTGTCGGAGACAGGATACTGGGCTAGATGGACCATTGGTCTGACCCAGTCTGGCGCTTCTTATGTTCTTATGGGAGTTCCAAAGTGGTGGAGCAGCCACCAAGCATGCCCCTCTGCATGCCCGGGTTGGACAGATTTGCGGTGGAACTTGCAAAAGGGCGCTCTTGGCTGAGCTTAGGGGTTGTGGAGGGAGATAAGAAGAAAGCTGGTCCTTTAGATATGTAGGGCCCAGGCTGTTTAGGGCTTTTTAGGTCAGACCCAGCACCTTGAATTGTACTAGTCTATTGGCAGCCAGTGCAGACTCTGAAGTACAGGTGTAATGTGTTCTCAGCGACCCACCCATTAAGAGGCAGGCTGCTGCGTTCTGCACCAGTTGCAACCCCTGAACAGTCTTCAAGGGAAGCCCCACGTAGAGCGCGTTGGAGTAGTCCCGCCTCGGGGTAATGAAGGCACAGCTAACGGTGGCGCAGCCTTCTCACCACCTTCTCCCGGTGTCTTCTAGACCGGGCCTTGAAGCACATTCTTAGCAGCACGGACAGGACGTGGCGTCTCTGAGGAGGCTTGTTGACTGAGCTCTAGTGGCTTCCATTCCCATTTGATTTCGCTGCCATCAGTACAAGACAACTGGGATCTAGCTGAACGTCTTTGGTCTGAACTAGGGGGGCGGATGGGGATGAAGCTGAGTGGAAGGGGTTTGGTGGGGGGGAAACAAGGGGATTAACTTTAGCTGCTCCCAGACTTTGCATTTGGAAATTTGGCCTGGATTCAGCTTGCAAAATGGCAGGAAGCACCTGCTGGGCAGGCCAGATGTTGGTCTCTTTTTGTTCTGGATACGGTCCCTGGCCAGACTTACCCTTCCTCTGGCTTTAATTAACTCACCTCCTGGCAGCTCTAAGCTAATTGCCGGAGGAGAAAGATCTTTCTTTACATCAATCATCCTTCCCAAAACAAACACAGCGAAACCAGGGGGCCAATCTTATTCCTGGGGCCAGAGACAAAGTCCACTAAAGTCAAGACAAAGACACCCGTTGGCTTCAGCAGGCCTTTACGTTGGGTACTTTTAGACAGACAACAGCCCCGGCTCTGCCCGCGCCAGCCTGCTTCAACCCTGGGTTGGCTGGTCCTTTTAAAAGCGCCCCGTCATACGTGCAGGTGCTGGCGGTGCTTTGGAACATCCCGGAGCACCAACGGCAGAGCAGGTCGGCCAAACCCGGGGCACTGGCCTGAAGCAGAACTGCTGTCTGTATGCTGGGCGGACCCACGCTCCAGCTCCGCGCCTGGCCCGCCGTTGCCCTGGACAGAACCACAGTGTTGTGGGCGCCAGCCTAGAGCAATGGGCGATTGCCTGCAACTCTATGGTGTGTGGGGGAGGGCGTGCAGGCAGGCCGAGCCGGAGAAAGCACTGGGTCTATCGAAAGCAGGCCTAGCTGAGGCTGCAAAAGTGGATAGACACAGGGATGCACTCCTGGAAGCAGGCAGCCCCCATGTCTCTCTTACACCCAGGAAGCCTTTACATTGATGGACGTATAAGGAGCTGCCTGAGTCAGACTAATGGTCTATTTTAGCCCAGTATTGTCACAACCTGGGGTTTCAAATCCAGCTCTCCAGGATCCCCGGCAGAGGCCTCACCCAGGCAAGCTACCCGAGACCCTCCAGGATCCCCAGCAGAGGCCTCACCCAGTCATGCTACCTGAGACCCTCCAGGATCCCCGGCAGAGGCCTCACCCGGGCGTGCTACCAGAGACCCTCCAGGATCCCCGGCAGAGGCCTCACCCGGGCGTGCTACCAGAGACCCTCCAGGATCCCCCGCAGAGGCCTCACCCAGGCGTGCTACCAGAGACCCTCCAGGATCCCCCGCAGAGGCCTCACCCAGGCGTGCTACCAGAGACCCTCCAGGATCCCCAGTAGAGGCCTCACCCGGGCGTGCTACCAGAGACCCTCCAGGATCCCCGGCAGAGGCCTCACCCAGGCATGCTACCAGAGACCCCCCAGGATCTCCAGCAGAGGCCTCACCCAGGTGTGCTACTAGAGATCCTGAATCAGAGATGATGTGGATTGAACTTGGGACCTTATACATGCAAAGCATGCGCTCTTTACCACCTGAGCCATGATGTACCCTTCAAGGGCCACTAAGCTCCACCATCCCATGACCTGATGCCTTATGGGATCTGTAAGAGGATGGGTCTCACAAATTACCACCACCTTAGCTGTGAGTCAAGGGAGGAACTCACCTCAAGGGAGAGGCAACGGGGCTGTCATGATCCTGGGTGGTGGGTTTTGCAGAAATTAATCAAGTTGCATGAAAGGGACCATTAAGACTGACTCATCTGCTAGCATCATTCAGAGGGCAGTGGTCTGGATCCTGAAAAGACTTACAGGAGTCTTACCCCCCCCGCCCCGTGATTTCCAGCCAGAATCATGTGATCAGTCCCTAATGCAGCTCACTAGCCCGACCCAACAGGTTTAGAAACACCAGTAGGCATTTCTGAATGGCTGTCTTGAGTAATCAAAGTCTATACCAAGCGGGGAGTATTAACAGGTTTGGGGTTACGTTATGAAAGATGCTTCCGGTTTGAGTTGTAGCCATAATATATGGCCACCAGAGGTCAGATGTTCATATCTGTTGCTAGCAGTTATCTAGAGCTGGTGAAGGCAAATAGTTCAAGCAATCTCTTTTATTGGATCAACTTCTGCTGGTGAGACTATACAGACACAGGGCCCTTCCTACATAAACTGAGCAAATGCAGGACAGGTCGATATGGGGAAACGTGGCAGAGATTAGGATTGGAGCTGATGGGGGGGGGAAGGGGGGACTACAAAGGGGGTTGAAGATGGAGAGAAAAGAAGAGAAAGACGCCGGTCATTTAAAAACAAAGCTGTAAAAATAAAATAAAATATGGGTTTTGGAGATGAATAAACAATAAACAACAGTAAATAAATACAGAGAAAGGATGAGGCTAGAGTTAACATATGAGTAGGGGGAGAGTAGGAAACAGCTTCTCAACTAGAGGGAATTCACGTATGAAAGGAGCGAAGGCTGCTTGCCCACGTTACAAAATGCGCCGGACTTGCCACCGGGAAAATTACTGGGAGGCAAATCGGGCGTGGGATTTGTAACGTGGGCGTGTTGACACCTCCATGTTTTTGGCTGCAATCTCATGGGGAATGCAGACTTGGATTTACCGGCTTGCGCCAGATCTTAATTCCCCGAGAGATTGCCACCAAAAATGCGGTGGGTTAACATGCCCACCGACAGATCCAGCACCTGATTTGTCTTCCGGGGATTTTCCTGGAGGCAAATCGGGTGCATTTTGTAATGTGGGCAAGAGGCCTGAGTACACGGCAGTAACACAAAGGCTGAGGAGACAGCTGACAGAGTCTGTCAGTTATGACTTTTATTATATTAATTATTATGATGATGATGATGATGATTAATAATAAAATATTTATATAGCACCAGCAATGTACCTGGTGCTTTACAATCTTCAATTATAGAGAGGCCCCTGCCCCAGTGGGCTTACAATCTCGGAGAGACAAGGAAGGGGAGACAAAGGGAAGGGGAACAGAGAGAGAGACAGGAATGCATCCCAGAAGTTGCAAAGTTGTAGGTGCACATGTTTAGCTTAGTCACAGGAGAGAGGGGGATCCTGAGTAAATCAGGGAGGAGACTAAAGGGATGAGGCGCTAGGAAATGTCTGACAGAAGAGGTAGGTTTTCAGGAGGGATTTGAAGGTTGGAAGGGAAGGAGCAGAGCGAACGTATTCAGGGAAAGAGTTCCAGGCACAGGGGGCAGCAAGGAAGAAGAGGCAGATACGTTTTTGAGGAGCAAAGGAGTTACGAACAGTCGAGCTTGGGAGCAGAGGAGGAGCAGGGCGCCCAAACACGAGTGTGGCGGGAAACGAGTGCAGAGATAGGAGGCTGCAAGGTCATGAAGGGCCTTGCTAGTAAGCAGCAGGAGCTTGTGTTGAATGTGTTCAACCAGAGGGAGCCGGTGGAGAGCAGGGACCAAACATGATCAAAGCGGTGCGTGAGGGGATGACCCTGGCAGCGGAAATACAGATTCGTAAAATGGCTTGAAAAAGGTAGGTCTCGTTTGAGTCCATTATCTTTGGTACCTAATCAATGTATGGATTTTAGTTCCCAGGACCATCTTCTAAAGGTGTGTTGTAGGCTTCCCTTGAGGACAAGGACTGAGAGCTCAGAAATGGAGCGGTCATTCTGGGAGAAGTGACTGCCCACTGTAGAGTCCCTGAGTTTCCCCCCACGAACCTCGAGAGAGAAGGTGCTTCCCGTGTTGATCCCGCATGGGAGAAATGGAGACCAAGGAGATCAGAGGAGATCAGAGCTGCTCTTGGTGAGAGATTGCAAGCGCGTTAACGTGTTACATGCCCGAGGAAGGGCTCGGTAGGCCCTGGAAATGGGTGGGAACATTGAAAGTTAGTACAAGCTCTGCGGTCCAGAGAGGAGTTGGGGGGCTGGGGTGTTAAAGATAGATGCTGAAGATGGGGGAGGAAAGGAAGGGTCCAGATGCTGGATTTTTGCCATGGCTCCATCCCCTATTCTCACGTGCCTGCCCTCACCTCTGCTCCCTGCCCCTGAGCTCACTCACTCTCTCAGTGCTTGAGAGCAGAGACTGGCTGCACGGGCCGGATCCAGGAATTGAAGAGGGGGAGCGGATGGGATAAAAAGTACCCCCAGCCATGGGACCGATTTAGCTCACGAGCTGGGGGTTCTAATCCCTATGCCTGCTCTAGAATGTCTCTTGTAGGTTTTTCTTTGCACAGGTCTCTAGGATTTGTAAATAAAAAACCCAAACCTTTTGCCTGGGAGGTAGATTCCCAGTAAATGGGAGTCCTATCCTGCTCCTGCTAAAGTCAAAGGGAATTTTGGTTTGAATGGGAGCAGGTTTGAACCCGAAGGGAGTAGCTTGGGCAATCCTTCAAACAGCCAGATGTTCCAGAGGAAAACAACGTCCTCTTTACATCCTGTTCTGGCAGCGAGTTCTCCTCAAGAAGTACCAGGTAATGGAAAGGTGCTTTCCCCTCCTGAGCAAAGGAGAACCAGTCCACGCCAGAGGCACTGGGACTATAAATGATCTTGGGCAGTGCTTGTACCTCCCTTGTGACTAGTTGTTTCAAAGGATGACTCATGTTGTAAAAGTATCCCACCCAGATTAGTCCAAGGATTTGTAGGCTCTTTAACAATTTCCTTTGCCTCTGAATCCCGTTAATCCAAGGATTAGAGGTTTCATGTACTCCTCCTTCCAGTGAACCCATGCCTTGGAATGACATTAGAGCCTGTACTACCAATGCAACGATTCCATTTCCAGGCATATAGGACCTCACTAGGTGTTTTTACACACACATTTCTCCTGGATGTTTGCTGTTACATCCTGAACTTTCTGTGTGTCTAAATCACTCACCCGGATCTTAAGCATCCGGATCTTTGAACTTCTGCATAGAACTTCTCCCAGATCGTTTGTGTGTGAAAAGTTCTCCTGGTAAACTGCTTTGCTCCAGGCAGCGGTGGTCACTTGGTTTCCATGGGAGCCTGTCACGTCTACAGCTGCGGCTACTTTAGGCTGCCTAAGGGCAGCATGTGTGTGAAAAATGCATCCGGAACTTACTTGTGGACTTGTAAACCCAGAAGACTGAAAAATCCAGAACTTTAAGCTGTGTGTACAAATGCCCATTGAAAGCTACTGAAAATGAAGGGAGTTCATTCTCTGTTAACCTTTCCAGATAACAGATTGGGACCCAGGCAAGTGGGAGAGACTGAGCCCAGGAGGGATCTTCATGCCTAGGGAAGGCTTGGCCAAAGCCTTGGGGTTTGAGGCCTGGTTATATGGACGTTGGGGTGTGTGGATATTGTGGTGCTCCTATGCCTGAGAGAGACTGACCTGGGCCTGCAGGGTGCAGACGGATGATGAGCCGCCAGCCCCAGGCATTGTGGACACTATGTCTAATAAAGGACTGTGGATTTAATACCCTCTGGACTTTGGCTGTGTTGGGTCCTATAGGAGGGTACCCCCTTCCTAAAGAGGGGAATTCAGCTGAGTCTAGGGCTGAATAGGCGTAGCAGAGGGGTAGAGCTGATTCCCCTTGTGACACCCCAGCACCCCCGTGTGGCCCGGTGGCCATTCTGAACATGGGCAATGGACTTTTTTTTTTTTTTTTTTAAATTTAATTGTATTTTTTATTTTTTCATTGATTTAAATACGGATCCGTAACTGAATTATGGATCCGTATCCGTAATTCCCTCCAGATGCCCACCCCTCCCAGAAAACCCATCCCACCAAAGCAAATCTTTTGAGTCAGGTGGCGCAGGGGATCGGGACTCCCTGTTATCGACAGGGTCCGGCCTCCTCTGGTCGATCAGGTTTGCAGCCTTGGAGTTCCTACGGCGCTTGGGTTGGGGTAGGGTTGTGAGGGGGCTGGAGTGGGACATGGAGAGGTGGTGTTGGGTGGCTTTGTAGGGGGGCTGTGGGATGGTTGGGGGCTTTTTGGGGGGGTATTTGATTGTTTTTATGGATTTTTATGGTTTTATTTTTATGGATTTTTATTAGGGATGGGACTCGGCAAAATTTCGGTTTCACTCAATTTCGGTTTCGGTTGTCATGATTTTCGGTTCTTTTTTGGTTTCGGTACTATCGGATCTTTTGCATTGACTTTTGTACCGGATTTTTAACATTGCGTTTTTTCAACGGGTGACAAACCGCAATGTTAAAAATCTGGTAAAAAAAATCAATGCAAAAGATCCGATAGTACCGAAACCGAAAAAGAACTGAAATTTCGGATTAATCCGAAATGGCCATTTCCGGGTACTTTCGGTTTTATCCGAAACCGAAATTCCCATCCCTAATTTTTATGCTCCATGGAGCGGGGACTGTCTTTATGTTATGTGTATCTGTACAGCCGTGCGTACGACCAGGAGTGCTATAGAAATGCTACATAGTAGTGGTAGTAGTATATAGGTTGTTAGCCACCCTGTGCCTTTTAGGGAAGGGCGGGATAGAAATTTAAATAAATAAAATCACTCAGATAGAATGGGGAGCACGGGGAAAATCTACCCTGTGTTCCAAATCCTCGGCTTCTAGTCACTTACCCAGATGTAGACTATTGCTTAGCTAGCTGCTGCGTGGAGTGATAGAAAGAGCTTTTCTTGAGCCCAGGAGCAGTGGTGGTGGGACCGGTAGCCAGGCTCCAGGAGGGGTGGCATTGTCAAAGCTGAGCCCCAGAAGCAGCAGAGATGGAACAATTTGCTGCCATTCTCAGGCCCAAACAGGTAAGCCCCTAATCCTAGCATCTGGTGACCTCCCCACTGTACTGCCCCTAGGCACTGTTACCGGAGATAACAGCAGCGACGACTAGGATTTATTATTAATCATTTATATAGCACCAGCAATGCACCTGGCAGTGTACGGTTGTGAGTAGAGACAGGCCCCTGCCCCAAGGGGCTTACAATCTAGAATGGACAAGGCGAGGGGAGACAGGAGGAGGGGCAAATTGACAGAGATGGGGAGACATTCATGGAACTGTGAAGTTGCAGGCGAACGAACG
Organism: Sphenodon punctatus; assembly: GCA_003113815.1. NCBI lineage: Eukaryota > Metazoa > Chordata > Lepidosauria > Sphenodontia > Sphenodontidae > Sphenodon > Sphenodon punctatus. The sequence continues at coordinate 4,392,329 of QEPC01003849.1, read as the reverse complement.
TACTACTTAGCTCGCTTGCAGGGGAGAAGCATGAGAATGGTATAAAAGGAAGCATCATCTATGGGGGGTGAGGAGTTAGGAAAGGCCTGATGGAAGAGGTAGTGTTTTTTTTAAGGAGGGATTTGAAGGTTGGGCAGGAGGGCCTGCTCCTCCTTTGGAGCAGGTTAGGGGAGCGTTTGGAGAGAAAACACTGCACGGCCCGAAGAGACGTAATAACCCGGCGCATATTTCCCACCCCAATGAATGGAAAGCATTCTCTCTGGTAACCTCATTCCTCCCTATCATAATGGTACAGCAGAGCCATTGGCTGGTGGGGAAAAAATAAACTTGGCACTCGCTTTGGGCTATTTATGATCCTTTCTAGAGAAAAAGGTTGCTCCAGGCCTCTGTCGCAAGTAGGCGGTTATGCCCGTCCCATCTCTCTTTGCTTGACGGAGGTGGCGATGTCAGAGGAGGGGGCCGCGGTTTGAGGGGTATGACGAGCTCAGACAATTGGCAAACAGCAAGCATGTTACGGCTAGTCCTAGACTCTGGTTGCTACCTAGCCACGTTTTTAAGGAACGGCTATGAGAAATACATGATGCGGGGCCTGCGTTGGCACCAAGGCAGGGCCTGCAACGTGGATTTCTCATAAAATGTTCCTTAAAAACCTGGCTAGGTGGCAACCCTACCCTAGACACCCACACTTTAACGGTGTCAAAATAATGAGGAGAAGGCTAAAAAAACCCACAAGGCGACAAAGGAGTCTAACTCAGATCCTTGTTTGGCTCTGCTGAATTGGAGAGCGGCACCCGCCAAACACAGACCGTCCCCAGCAGATTTATATATAATGGTGTAGAAGGACCCCACGTACTAGTGGGTGAGTGTTTGCAGGATCCAGGCCCCAGCAGGACAGACACTTCAGGTTTTAATACAACACCACTTTATTCGCCCCCATCTAGTCCATAGACCAGGCTTTAAAAAGCCTCTGGCCAGTGCACACCCCATACCATAGAGCCTAGCCACAACCAAAGTCCCAGGCTAGCTCCACACCAATTCTCTCAGGTTTCCTTCCTTCCTTCCTTCCTTCCTTCAGGCACCCTCTCTGGCAGCCTCTCCAGAAGATGTGCTCTCCTCGCTGGTCCGGAACAGACCGCCTTCCCGTTCAGGCAGGCCTCTCTTTTATTCTGCAGGCCACGTCCCTCCACTTCCTCTTCCTTTCTGGCGGCCATCTTAGGTGTCCCACATGGCAGGTACCATTTTGTGGCACAGCCCTGTCTCACGCCTTCCCCGCAAGATGGGATTACGACAAGGTGAGTCCATTTAACAATAATATATGGCTTTCTTGAAAACAAGTACGTAGTTCATACACACAATCTTATTCAGGGGTCGAGCACCCC
>QEPC01003849.1:4312644-4342055 GCA_003113815.1 Sphenodon punctatus | reverse complement strand
CCCCAAGCTGCCTCGGGCAGGAGGGACAGGGTAGAAGTTATTAAAATAAAAAATAACCTGGCTTCGGCCCTCAGTTGCAACCTCAAAACAAACGGAGCGGATCTGCAGGGCTATAATTTAAGCAGCTTATCTGAACTCCCCTGCTGAAGACACGTGACGGCAAGTCGCCCTTCGGGGGGGTAGTTGCCCATCCGCCAGCAGGCAGCACGCAATGCAGGGTCTCCAAACAGGATGCCTCTTATGTTCTTTCCAAGGCTGATGCCCTTATCAAAGAGAAGCTTTCAGGAAACACTGTGCAGATAGATTGCTGCACTGCTCACCTCTGGGTCACCGGTTCAAATCCAGCCTCAGGTCCCAGGGGGATGAAAAAAGCACTGATAAAAAACAAGTTGTTGGGTAGCCTAGATCAGTGGTTCATAACTAGGTCCTGGGAGAGGATCCATCTTAGGGGAGGGGCATGAACTCTGGTGTAGCTGCGAGACACCTCCTTCCACGTCCCCTCCTGCCTCTTGTTCTGGCTGCCTGTGCCACTGAGGAACTGGGAAGGGAAGGGAAAGGAGAGATGTGGCTTCTCTGACTCCCAGCTCTCTACTGCCAGGATCATCTGTACCCCTGGTGTTGCTGCCCAGACGTTCCTAGGAGTCAGGGAGCTTTTAAGATGGATCCTAGATTTTTTAAAATGGGCTTCGCCCACAAACAGATTGTGTGTCACTGGCCTAGGTAACGATTGTGTCCTCATTGCAAAACCCAGCAACTCTTGGTACCAGGACAATTCTTTTCTCACAGGCTTTGTTTGTGTTTAGATTGTAAGGTCAGCAGGGCAGGGACTCTCTCCTACTATGTGATATGTATGAAGTGCTTAATTTGTTTGTTTGTTTTTAAAAAAAGACATGCTGGGGGTTAAGCCTGCCCCCAGGTTGCACCCCTGGACCTTAGAAACATGGTGGGCATTTAAAGGGGCCGAGGTCCGGCCTTATCATAGGGCAACCTGGGGCAATTGCCCTGGGACCCTGCTATGTTCTCAACTTGTACGGTCAGGCAATCCCTCCCCGAAGGGCCCCAAACCCAATCACCTCTAGGACCCCATAGAAGGTGCCCCCAAGACAGCAGGGCCCCACAGATAATAGGGGCACGGCCACTAGAGGCCCCGTGTTTTATCTTTGCCCTGGGCCGTGCAAATGCCAGGCCATATAATGGCTCCACCAGTTCTTGCCCCTACTCGGCCAGCCCAGATTAAGCTTGATGGGAGGGGGGAGGGGGGGCATGGTGGTTGGCTGGCACTGCGACTAGTCAGTGATCAGTCCCCAAGAGACTGGGGCTAAGGCTGGTGCGTCTGCCTCCAGCCACGCGGGTAGGCCTTGCTCAGCAGCGGCAGTGACAGGGAGTGAACGGGAGCTGAGTCCTGGGTGGCCCTGACACCAGGGGTGTCATTGTTGAGGGGAGGGTGGGAGACATCCCCCCAAAGTTAATATTAGGTGGAGGATGGCAGCAGCCCCATTCCCGAAGAAAGTTTCATATACTTTGGGGCTGATCACTTGGCCAACCCAGCCGGGGCCGCTCCTTCGTGGGACGCACGGAGGTGGCAGGTTGGAGGGGCGGCCCCTGGCACCCCACATGGGAGTGGTCCCTGCCCAGAATCGCTCCTCGACAAGGCCGTTCTTAGGGAAGGACAAATGGGGAAGGACGTTGCCCTGGACCCTGTACTTCCTAGGGGCTTCACGCTGCTGCTACGTGGCATGGAACAATGGAATCACCACACACGGCAACAGGGGGTGACGGTTCTAGGTCCTGGAAGCCCCGTAATGGCCTCCGTCTTTCCCAGGCATGGTCTGGGGCCCACACTCCCACCCAGTGGGGCCCCAAACTCGGCCACCTCTAGGGCTCTGTGGAGGGTGCTCCCGCTGGGAGCACCCTCCACAGGTTTTATCTTCATCCTGGGTCCCGCAAACTCTGAGGCCGACCCTGCAGCATGACCAGCGGAGCCACCGCTTACAGCAGCGGTGGTCATCGAATCACAGAGTTAGAGGTGACCTCAGAGGTCATCTAGTCCAGCCCCCTGCTCAGTGCAGGAAATCCACAGCTACAGCATCCTGGACAGATGGCCATCCAGCCTCTGTCCAGTGAAGGAGAGCCCACCACTGCCCCAGGCAATTTGTTTCGCTTTCAAACAGCTCTGACCGTTAGGAAGTTCTTCCTAATGTTTCACCGAAATCTGCTTCCTTGTAATTTGAGCCCATTATTTGTAGTCTTGCCTTCAGGGGCAAGTGAGAACAAGTCTTTGCCTTCCTCCCTGTGACAGCCCTTCAGGTAGTGGAAGACCGCTGTCGTATCTCCCCTTAGTCTTCTTTTCCCTAGGCTAAACATACCCAGCTCTTTCAACCTTTCCTCATAGGATTTGATTTTCCGACCTTTGACCAGCTTTGTTGCCCTCCTCTGAACCCATTCCAATTTGCTGATGTCCTTCTTAAAGTCCGGTGCCCAGAACTGGACACAATACTCCCGGTGGAGTCTGAACAGAGTAGAACGATTACCTCGTGTGACTTGGAAACGATGCTTCTGTGAATCGCATTAGCCTTTTTTGTGGCTGCATCACACCGCTGACTCATGTTCAGCTTGTGATAAACGGCAATCTCCAGATCATTTTCACACGAACTTCTGGTGCTGCCAAGCCAGGAAGCGCAGGGTCCGGGTGGGGCGCCCCACCTGTGAAGGAGGAAGGCTCTGTGGCAGCTCCGGCAACAGCAGTGAGGGGCCTGTACCCCGGCAATGGCAGCTACTGCCAGGGGTTCTCCGGCGGTGCCCCTGGCCGCATCAGCGGGAGCCCCCATGTATTACTTTTGTCCTGGCCAAGCTCCTTCAACAATCAGCCAGCTGAAGTGGTGAATAAACGACTTGGCCAAGGACAGGCCATTGAGATTTACACAGCCGAGGCTCTTAACCAGGTTCCTGGGCTTTTGAACAGGCTCTTAAACAGACTTCTTCCTGTTAGGATTAAAAACAAAATGAAACGAAGAAAGCACAATAGCTTTACTCTGGCAGCAGCGGCGTGTGGAAATAGCTTTGCTGGGGCTGCAGCTCCTTGGACAATGCTTGCTTTGTGGGGCTGGACTGAAAACCGGCCCAAGACAAAAGGGCTTCTTCGCAACCTCGTGGAAACTGGCAGAGGCAAGCGAGGATGCCCTTCCTCTTCAGTGAGGGGTTTGGCATGGCCGGACCTGGGGGGTTCAGAGCGGTGGCCGTATCACATTGTCGGTTAAGTGGTTCAGTCGGCGAGGGGTGATTGATCTCTCGTGGTCAAGCTTGGGGGCGGTTTACGGTGGTTAAGCATTCTGAGCAGCTCCTTACACTCTGTGTCTCTCTGTGTGTGTGTCTGTTTCATCCACTCAGCACAATTCCTGCTTTCAAAGCATCAAGACATTTTGATTGTTTGACCATTCCTCGAAGAGCATCTGAACCTGCTCTGGGTTCTGTTGGATGGCGTCCTTCTATGGTATGTTTTGTCAGGATCTAGGTCAAAGTAGGGTTGCTATCTCCCTCGAGGAGGAAATCTGGAGGGCCCGGGGCAAAGGGCAGGGCCGGCCCAAGGGTTGGAGGGGCCATGTGCCAAGCCTTGCCGCAGGGCCCCAAAGACCGGCCGGTCTGCTGGTGTTAGGGGGGACAGGGAATCAAGGGAAGGGTTCCACGGATATCTCCAAGCTTCACACACCGTACTCGGACACTCTCCGCAATTGTTGGGCCCCACTGGAGTATTCTGGGAAAAATAACCCCTCAGGATATTGGGTGGCCTGTAAGACTTCGTAAGAAGCAGGGCCCTTTCATCATTGGGGTAGAGGAACGCAACCTCGAGAGGAGCCCCTTCTTTCAGGCTCCCTTGCACACACCAATTGCTCTGCATGCACCGTGTCACAGACAGGATGGGGGTTCAAAGGGCTGTGATGGTAGTGAGGGAAAACAGGGGAAGCAGGACCAGGAAGGAAGGGCAGGCAGGAATCTTCACACACTGCACAGGGGGGAGGGGCCCAGACCGAGGCTAGGAAAGGGAGTGCACCCACACGCCCAGTTCCCCCAACCACCCCCAACACCACGCTCACCGTTACCTTGCCCTCTCACTTTCGCCTCGACCACTCTCACTCACTCAGTCACTCCGCTTTCACTCTACTTCACTCCTTGCTATGGATTCTTTAAGTCGCTCGGGGCCAGTCTCACAGCGCTGCTGTTCTCCGGCAGCGCTGTGTTCTCTCTGGCTTCCTTATGTAAGGCTAGCCCCGCCCCCACGCTCCCGGAGCCGCGCTGAGCGTCGCGGTGCTGAAGCCACGCCCCCTAGGTCAGCTGGCGGCGTGGCTGTCAGTTCTTTCTGCTTCTGTTCTTCCCGCGGGGTTTCCTCACTCCTGGGCTCTGCGCCTCGCCCCTGCATTGGGGCCCCTGGTGTGATAGTGTCGCGGCCCCCCAAGGGGGCTTGTCCTGGACTTTGTGGGCCTCGTTGCTTCCTACCTTTTCTTTGTTGTGCCCTGCCCCTCCCCCGCAGGCCCCATCGCCTTACAGCTGGTGGCTTTGCCGCCGGCAGGCTGGCGGAACGTTATGGCTGCACTGAAATGTATAGCTTCCTTGCATGTTCGTTTTCAATCATGTGTGCCTGCCTAACACGCATCCCCACTCACCTCATCACTCGTCCCCACGCACGGAGCAACCGGGGGAAACGGTGGTTACTATGTGGGTGTGGATGAGCGGTGGGTGAGTGGGGATGCGTGTGCATGCCCCATCCATGCACTGGCATGCCCACAGATCCCCCCCACCCAGCAGAGCCATGTAAAAATAGCATGTGAGGAGCCACTCGAAGACGAACAGAAGGTTGCTACCTTGTAAATAAGGTTCTTTGAGATGGCTCCGAACATTCTCACAACACCCACCCTTCCAGCCTTGCATGGAATTTTTTCCTTATATTTCTAGAAAGAGTTGGAAGGAACTGTCATTCTGAGGGGGGGGGAGCACTTTTTATACTACAGGAGCTCGAGACCATCATGTGGCTATTATTTGAATAGGGTGAGCATGCACAACTCAGTTGTGAGAATCTTAGGTGCTATCTCGAAGAACCTTCTTTACAAGGCTACAACCTTCTGATCAGCACATGGGGAGGAGCTGTTTGTAAACAAACAGCGTTATCTACCAGTCCCATTGGTTGTCCCAGCTGCTGCAGCAGCAGCCTACAGCGGAGGGAGAGGCAGGTGAGGAATGGGGTTCGAATGCCTGGGGCCGGCCCTGGGGGCAGACAGCGTTGGTGGGCTGGGGGGGGGGGGGGGCGAGCTTGCTACCCTCCTCCTCCCTAAGGAAAGGCTCCTTCCGGTAGAGGCAGTGAGCACTGAGCAGCCCCGGCCGGGCTGCCTGGTCTCACTCTCCCCCTTTCCACGGGGCAGACAGCATCAGTGGGGCACCTGGAGGAGGCAGAGGAGAGGAGGGGAGGGGGGGGCATGGCCACAGGGAAAAAAACAACCAAGACAGGACAGGTGGATGCGCAGCGGGCTTTGCTACCAATGGGGGTGGGGAAAAAAATGTAAACAGCTGTGTCCTGACTCTCTCTCCAACCCACAACGGCGGTGCGGGGTCATGTGCCTGGGCACCGGTGGCACATGCCTCGGGCCAGCCCTGGCAAAGGGATTGTCTCAAGTGCCATTTCCTGGGTCAGACCAATGATCCATCCAGCCCAGCATCCTGTCTCTGACAGCAGCAAGCCTCTTGGTTGCCTCAGCAGACTATGCAGCAGGATACAATGAAGTAATCCTTTCCCTGCCATCCTCCCCCAGCTTCTGATAGTCAAAGGTCTTGTACCCAGGCCCTGACCAACCCCAGTGGACCCGGCTTTCAAATATTCATCTAGTTCTTTTCTGAAGCCTGCTACACTCCTGGTCTTGACAACATCCTGCGGCAATGAGTTCTGCAGATACATTGTGTGTTGGGTGAAAAAGCACTGCCTTTTATTTGTTTTATATCTGCTCCCTCTTGGCTTCCTGGAGTGACTCCTGGGTCTATTGTTTTTAGAAAGAGGTACAGTGGTGTCGTGGATAAGGTGTTGGATTTGGTCTTGGGAAGCCAAGCTTTGAAACTTGACCTAGTCATGAAATTCACTGGGTGGCCTTGGGCAAGTCACAACCTCTCAGCCTCAGTTCCCCACTTGTAACATGGGAATGTGGGTGTCTGTCTTTCTGTTTCCCTGACCCGTGTGCATCTTAGATTGGAAGCCCACCGGGCAGGGAACTGTCTCCAAAACCTGTGACTGTAAAGTGCTGTGTACGCCTAGTAACTGCGCTATAGAAATGCGTAGCAGTTAGTAAATAGCACGTCCCTTTCAGATCTACCTCCATGTCTTAGGAGCATGTTGTGACATTATTAGGGCTCTGCAGGATGTGGGCCATGTTGGAAGGAGGGCAGGGCAAAGGTTCTGACATGGAGAAATCAGAGCTTTCAGTTTTCATCACAATGAACATTGCTGTTGATTTCACCTTATTTTGTTTCCGTTCTGAGAAGGAGGGTGTTTTGTGGGGGCCTTTTCCCAGCGGGGCCTGGGGCCGTCGCCCATCCTGGGCTGATTTTCATGGTTTCACTCCAAGTCTCCCCAGCCCACAGGTTTAGCAAGGCTGTGGTGGGTCTGTGGTCATTTCCCAGTTAGACTCCCCGCCCCTCCCACCATAAGGCAAGGGGCAGTGTATTCAGGGTGAGGGGCAGGGATTACCCATGAAGGAAGACAGAACAGTCCCAGCTTCCAGCACCCCCCGGCTCTGCCAAGAAGAAAGTTTTAAGAGGGGGGCGTGCCCAGCACTCGGCTCCTACCTACTCTGCAAACTTCCTTCTTGGTACGCCCTTTGCAAGAGGCCCAAGGGCCACTAGGAAATTTCAGAGTGGGCAGGGGTAGCGAGCTGGCCCTGCTTCCTCCCTGTCGGAAAGTCTCCTAGCAGCATTCCGGCCGCCCCTCTGTTTCCAGTGGTCGTTCCATGATAGCTACACCTCTGCCCCGAGGCCCAGGGACCTGCAGCCTCTCCCTTGCGCTGCGACGTGCTCAGTCGAAGTCCCATGCCCCGCATCTTCATTTCATTAGCAGAGTGGCTGAAGTGCTCTAAGGGACGTTGTCAAATCAAATAGATCTGGCTAATGCAAGAAGAAGCCCGAGGTGACACCCAGGAGAGCGGGAGAGAGTCTGATCTTTATTTTCCAGTCCCCGAACACTTGGCTTGGGGACTGAAGCCAAGCACCCAGGCCTGTCTGTGACGGGGCTCGTGACCCCAACGTACAACGAACACACATAGCATCCGTGTTTCTGGTGTGAGTACTCGAATGTTCACATTTCCTGGATGTGTCTTGTGTCCATCCGCTCAGAATTAACAAATGAATACAGCTATGATGAAAAGTGGTATGTAAGAGCTATGCAATGAAAATAAATTCAAAAGTACGTTGTGAGCTACGTACTGGAAATAAATGCAAAAGTAGATTGTGCACTTACTGCTAACAGTCTCCTGGGAGAGAGAATAGAAACAATGGACATGCAAGTTCAGCATTGATGGGCGAGAACCAGTTCACATCAAAGGAGAAGGGCAGGGGGAGGAGGGGCGGGGAAAGGGGACCGAGAAAAACATCACAATGTCCACCTCAGATATTCACAGACTAGGAATCGGGTCCCCTGTAATTCACAACATTAGCTTGGAAGGCCTGAGATTTATTTTTCTTTTAAAACCCAATAGCAATTGGTTTGTTTTCCATTTGGCTTGAGAGCCTGTCCCACCGAACGTGCAGTGTAGTAGGTATTGTATCCAGCATCCTTCAAGAAAACAAGAAGTGCCACAAGAAGTCAGATTGAGCCCAGCATCCTGTCTCCGACAATGGGCAGTTTGGGTTACTTTGAAGAAGCACCAACGGGCCACAACAGAGTGATCCATTTCCTCAACCCCCAACAGTCAGAGGCCTCATCCTTTGCCCAAATTGACTCATAGCCATGTATGGACCTACCATCTAACAATGTATCCAATCCTTCTTTGAACTCAATTATGCTATTGGCCTTCACAATGTGTCCTCATATCCTCACCACACGGACCAGCCAGCCATCATTTTTGATGTAACCAAGCCAAGCGCCTGCACCTGGGACCTCGCATCTTCGTGAATGTTACACCCCTTGTCTCTCCCTCTGTTCCCCTTCCTTCATCTCCCCCCGTTCTCTCAGATTGTAAGCCCTAGGGCAGGGACCGTGTCTATTCCGTTACTTTGTAAAGCGCCAGGTACATTGCTTGTGCTATATAAATGCTTGCTAAGAATAATAATAATAAATAATAATAATATCTTTTGCCAATGAATTCCACAGGTTAACTGCACATTGAGTGGGAAAAAAGATGACTTTCTTTAGTTTGTTTTAAACTCGTTACCAGTTAATTTCATCTGGTTCCCCCTAGTTCTAGCATTTTGAGAAAGGCTCCCTGTTTACTCATTCTGCACCACCTTTGGGTTTTATAGACCTAAATTATTGAGCATCTCTTCCAAAAGAAGTCGCTCCCCCCTTTCATTCTATTAAATGTTATCTCCCTCTCAGTGTTAAATGGTTAGATGAGATCAATAGCTCTCAAAGCACTCCCATAAAAATACCCCTCAAACTGCCTTTTGCACAGCTCCTGGTATATAGAGTAATGCTACAGGCAAAGAACTATTGAAACTTATTACTGCCATGTACATTTCCTTAAGTGTCTCATTCAGGAAATTATCGGAGCTGCAAACTCTTAGTGAGGCAGCCGCAATTCAAAAGTTACTGGAGCGCTTCTAAGTAAGAGAGGTTCATTTTTTTCAGGCCAGAGTGGAAAGATCACAGATCATTTTAAACTGCTGCTTTGGGATAATGAGTGTAATAGTAAGAAGGGGGAGCATGGGCCCAACTTACAAGGACACAGCGGTCAAGGGCCCACAACCACGTCACCAGGCTAAACAGGGGAATATTTGAATTATTTATATAAATCTTATTTCAGTGACTAGGTTCATGTAGCATCTAGAGTTGAAACAGGTGCCTTATCAGGCTCCAGGCCTTGAACCTGCAACTGCAAGGCTCCGAGACAATGATTAGCACATTAGCAAACCTGTGATTCCAAGTAGGTTCCAAAGGCCTGGATGCTGGCTGTTATAAAGACCCGTCCTTTGCCTGCTTGGCCACACCCCCTAGGTTCCTGATAGGCCCCAAGCCCCTAGACTTGCTCTACACTTACAGTTTCCTGATTGGCTACTTGCCATATATAAGGCAGGCTTGCAGCCATAGGAAGGTGGGTGGATTAGTATCTTCCAGGGTGCCTAGCAGGGCGGAGACTGGATCACAAGGACAGGGCTGGCCTTAGGGCAGGCAATACAAGCCTAGGCCCTGGTAGAAGTCTTAGTATGTGTGGCATAACAGTTAGACTGTAGTGGACGGGTAGAGCTGGTTCCTTGCTAGAGAGAAGCTCTCGATCCCTAGGGACAAGAGCGTCTGGCCCCTCCTTTTCTGCCCAGGCCCTACCCCCTCTGCCCTGAAGGCTGTGACTCCCTCTCCCCAACCCGGGGCAGGGTTCTGGGCGGCTGTGCGGTTTCTGCACTTGCCTGAATCTGTCCCTGAGACGCGTCTGGTCCGGAGAGGCAGCCTCCAGCTGTCAGGCTCCGGGGTATGGAGCCGTGGGGGAAACCAAGGAGAGAGAAGGAAGGCCAGAACTATCAGGCTCCAGGGGACGGAGCCAGGGAGGGGGAAACAAAGTAGGAGGAATCAAGGCCCAGGCACGGGGGGGAAAGGGTGGCCCCAAGGCGACCCTCTGAAACCTCTCAGTTGCTCTCTTGCCCCCGAGAGATTATGTACTCAGCAGCGTTACCAGGCACGCTGGGCTAAGAAGGTACGCGACTCATCATCAAGGTCAGGGTCCGGAGCCAAGGGTGGAACCCACCACAGGGACGTTGGCGGGTTAACCAATACCCTGGAAGCACGGGGGAAGCTCAGCATAGGCTCTCACGGGTCAAGGGGAAGGGACTAAGCATAAGCTCACACGGAGCAGGGGGACGGGACCAAGCATAAGCTCACACGGAGCAGGGGGAAGGGACCAAGCATAAGCTCACACGGAGCAGGGGGAAGGGACCAAGCATAAGCTCACACGGAGCAGGGGGAAGGGACCAAGCATAAGCTCACACGGAGCAGGGGGAAGGGACCAAGCATAAGCTCACACGGAGCAGGGGGAAGGGACCAAGCATAAGCTCACACGGAGCAGGGGGAAGGGACCAAGCATAAGCTCACACGGAGCAGGGGGAAGGGACCAAGCATAAGCTCACACGGAGCAGGGGGAAGGGACCAAGCATAAGCTCACACGGAGCAGGGGGAAGGGACCAAGCATAAGCTCACACGGAGCAGGGGGAAGGGACCAAGCATAAGCTCACACGGAGCAGGGGGAAGGGACCAAGCATAAGCTCACACGGAGCAGGGGGAAGGGACCAAGCATAAGCTCACACGGAGCAGGGGGAAGGGACCAAGCATAAGCTCACACGGAGCAGGGGGAAGGGACCAAGCATAAGCTCACACGGAGCAGGGGGAAGGGACCAAGCATAAGCTCACACGGAGCAGGGGGAAGGGACCAAGCATAAGCTCACACGGAGCAGGGGGAAGGGACCAAGCATAAGCTCACACGGAGCAGGGGGAAGGGACCAAGCATAAGCTCACACGGAGCAGGGGGAAGGGACCAAGCATAAGCTCACACGGAGCAGGGGGAAGGGACCAAGCATAAGCTCACACGGAGCAGGGGGAAGGGACCAAGCATAAGCTCACACGGAGCAGGGGGAAGGGACCAAGCATAAGCTCACACGGAGCAGGGGGAAGGGACCAAGCATAAGCTCACACGGAGCAGGGGGAAGGGACCAAGCATAAGCTCACACGGAGCAGGGGGAAGGGACCAAGCATAAGCTCACACGGAGCAGGGGGAAGGGACCAAGCATAAGCTCACACGGAGCAGGGGGAAGGGACCAAGCATAAGCTCACACGGAGCAGGGGGAAGGGACCAAGCATAAGCTCACACGGAGCAGGGGGAAGGGACCAAGCATAAGCTCACACGGAGCAGGGGGAAGGGACCAAGCATAAGCTCACACGGAGCAGGGGGAAGGGACCAAGCATAAGCTCACACGGAGCAGGGGGAAGGGACCAAGCATAAGCTCACACGGAGCAGGGGGAAGGGACCAAGCATAAGCTCACACGGAGCAGGGGGAAGGGACCAAGCATAAGCTCACACGGAGCAGGGGGAAGGGACCAAGCATAAGCTCACACGGAGCAGGGGGAAGGGACCAAGCATAAGCTCACACGGAGCAGGGGGAAGGGACCAAGCATAAGCTCACACGGAGCAGGGGGAAGGGACCAAGCATAAGCTCACACGGAGCAGGGGGAAGGGACCAAGCATAAGCTCACACGGAGCAGGGGGAAGGGACCAAGCATAAGCTCACACGGAGCAGGGGGAAGGGACCAAGCATAAGCTCACACGGAGCAGGGGGAAGGGACCAAGCATAAGCTCACACGGAGCAGGGGGAAGGGACCAAGCATAAGCTCACACGGAGCAGGGGGAAGGGACCAAGCATAAGCTCACACGGAGCAGGGGGAAGGGACCAAGCATAAGCTCACACGGAGCAGGGGGAAGGGACCAAGCATAAGCTCACACGGAGCAGGGGGAAGGGACCAAGCATAAGCTCACACGGAGCAGGGGGAAGGGACCAAGCATAAGCTCACACGGAGCAGGGGGAAGGGACCAAGCATAAGCTCACACGGAGCAGGGGGAAGGGACCAAGCATAAGCTCACACGGAGCAGGGGGAAGGGACCAAGCATAAGCTCACACGGAGCAGGGGGAAGGGACCAAGCATAAGCTCACACGGAGCAGGGGGAAGGGACCAAGCATAAGCTCACACGGAGCAGGGGGAAGGGACCAAGCATAAGCTCACACGGAGCAGGGGGACGGGACCAAGCATAAGCTCACACGGAGCAGGGGGAAGGGACCAAGCATAAGCTCACACGGAGCAGGGGGACGGGACCAAGCATAAGCTCACACGGAGCAGGGGGAAGGGACCAAGCATAGGGTATGCACAAGACAAGGGGGACAAGCAAACATGAGGCACGCACAAGACAAGACAGGGGGAACAAACAAGCAAGGGGCACGCACAACACAGGGGGAACACGCAAGCAAGGGGAATGCACAAGACAGGGAGGAAACAAGCAAGCAAGGGGCACGCACAACACAGGGGGAACAAGCCACAGTCTTACCACATGAAAGGGGACACACACAAGAATTACACACACAACATACAGCTCAAGTATAACCAACAAGAATGGGAAGGGGGTAAGAGACGTTGCTCCACCAGCTTCCTGTGGCCACACCAAGGCTTAAATAATACTTCCTGTGGCCAATCAGGAAGCTGGGAGGCAGGACTAAGGTAATTGTCTACAGCTGGGAAGGGGCATGATACACAAGGAGCAAGCATACAAAGGGGACAGCAGGGGGAAAACCCCACACCCTCACCAGTCCACCAGGTGGCGCAGGGTGCCGGAGAGCCTGTCCAGCACCTCAAGGGCCATGGCTTCAAGACCCAGCCATGACACCCGTGTGGATCGATTCACGGCTTCTCTTCTGGAAGCTCTCCAAATCTTGATGGTGGGCTAAAGGGTCACATTTTAAAATAGACAGAAATGAGCACAAAGATTGCAATGAAAGGCTCCCAGTGCTGCCGGGCTCGTTGAACGACACAACAAAGCTCTCTTTTGACCTGCCCCTGAAAGAGAAACCCAAACAAAGTGCTTTGCTATTCAGCCCCAACAGCGCTACTACTCGTTCAAACCCAGGAAGTAAACAGTTGGGGGAGGGCGGAGCTTCCTGCACCCAGAATTCCCCACAGTTGTGAGTCATGAGGGAGGGGTGGTGATGGGCGGAGAGGATGCCTGCCCGTGAATTGGGTTTGCCACTCAAAACCCCCTGAGTGGGGGCTGACCAGACCGAACATGGGACTCCTGCGGCTGTCGTCTTTGCAAGTTGCAAACGCAAATGTAAGAGAGTGCAGCCTGAGAAAGCTGCTGGCCCTTTAAGAGAGCCAACTAGCAGCCAACAAGCTGCTAATCGATGGCTAAAAGGTTAAGGAGACTCAGCTGGTTATTAGTGAAGTGGCTAGTTGCTGGGACAGGAAGAGGAAGTAGCTGGGCGTGGCCACCCAGCTATATAAGAGAGCTGAGGCAGCTAAGCCTCAGTCTGCTTTGGGACTCAGTACTGGAAGGAGACTGTTGCTGCCGGTTGGATCGAGGGTTCCTGAATGGAGAAAAGTCCTGGGAGCTGAGGAATGCCCTTTGCTATTTCTAAAACAGAGGAGGCTTGAAGGCTGCCATGGAGGAGCGGATAAAAGACTATTGTATTAGCCAATCAGTGGACTGCTACCTGGCGTGGCTGGGGCCTAGATAGATACGGGGGCTGGAGAGGTTGTATGCCTGGCAGAGATAGTGTTATACAGGAGAACTGTACTGGAATAAACGTATAGAAGCTGATTCCCTGTCTGAGCGAGTATTTTAGGGCCCTGATCCTGACAACACTCCCTGCCTTGCTGTCACAGCATAATAACTGAGTTAGTGACCTCTCCATGCTAGCGCAGATTTAATCAGGATATTTGTTCACCTAAATGAATCGGAACAATCTTTGTGAAACGAAATAGCCTATTTGTTTTCAGCCTGATTAGACTCCGACACAATCCTTTCCCTACAGAGCTTACAAATGAAATAAGACAGGCAATGGTTGGGAGGCGAAGCTGAGGCGTAAGTCCATGAAATGACTTGTCCCTGGTCACAAAGAAGGTCGGTGGGGAGCTCCGCAAAGGAACTCCTGTCTTCTAGCTCTTACCCTGCTGCCCTCTCCAACAGACTATGTTGGCCTCGTCCTTTGCAGGGACTGGAGAGAGAGAGAGAAAGGTCCCTGTCTGGCCAAACTCATGATCTGAATTCTAAAAGGGACAGACCAACTGGCTTGGATGAAATAAGAATGGAGATGTTCATTCTTTTCTGCATTTCTTTGGTTAAATCAAAGGAGCTTATCATTTCAATCTGAATGTGCAATTTAAGCAGACCCTGAGGCTATAGCCAGCCAGTCTCTAACAGAAGTGGGGGACAATTCTTCTATGTGGATCACATTCCAATAATGCAACTGGTGGTTTGCTATCTCACTAAAATATGAATGTGTTCAACAAATGCTGTAGCCGATTGGTTCTCTCATAAGAATATAAGAAGTGCCAGACTGGGTCAGACCAATGGTCCGTTGAGCTCAGCATCCTGTCTCTGACAGCGGCCGATCTTGGTCACTGGGGAGAAGTACCCAACTGGTCATAATGGGGGGAATCCATTTGCTGTTATTCACTCCCAGCTCCTGACGGGCAGAGGTTACATCCTGCAACACACTTGGCTAGTATCTGTTAACGGACCTATCGCGCCTTATTTCTGGAACTCCATCCTTGATCACATACACTCTGCTCCCTCCATCCCCGGTTCACTTTTCTAAAATCCTCTTGGTCGCCGGGCCGCAGACAAAGGTGGATGATACACATGGGCTGCAAAGTGTTGTATTAAAGCATCTTAGAATAATTCTCCGGACAAAATCTCAGGGCCTTTTGAGGTTCGTCCAATAGGCATTTCCGGACCAGCCTTCTCATTTTTCATCTCTTACACTAGAGGCAAGGAACTTTCTCTCTCCCACAGGCCACTTTGAAAACCAGTACAAGCTTGAGCTGAAATGCGTACCTGCAAAAGCTAGTGTACCTGTTGGAATTGCAGTGCTCAAGCCAAGCCAATAACATTGGTTATTAATCGGTAGGGATGGGACTATTGGCGAATTATCGGTTACCGGTTTTATTGGTATCGGATTAATCCGATATTGGATTTATCGGTATTGGCCTATCGGTTTTTTAACATTGCCGATTTTTTGGATCGTTAACATTGCGGCCATTTTAAAAATGGCCGCAATGTTAAAGATCTGAAAAATTGGCAATGTTAAAAAACCAATATGCCGATACCAATATTATCGGTATTATTGGATTAATCCGATATCGCCAATTATCAGCATTATTGGATTCATCTGATACTGATAATCCCATCCCTATTAATCGGTACTCAATTAGTACCTAACCGGCTTCCCGAGTTACAGCTGTAGCATTTTCTATCTCCTTTTCAGACTTCTGGTACTATTTCTGGGGCTTCTAGTACTGAGTCACCATTTACAGAGCAGTAAAACGCTAAATCCGTAACAGTAATACCCAGTGTTTTCAGGTATTTGGATACCGAACGGGCATCCAATGAATTACTTGAAAATGCTCTAGTACAAACTTCATGGGCTGACCAGGAATTGAGGACCAGCATGCTTAAAGGGACCAGGAGGCAGGGGGAGGCCCCGGTTTAAGTCTTGCCTTAATCAGAAACTCACTGGGTGACCTTGGGTCAGTCACAATATTCTCTCAGCCTAACCTACCTCACAGGGTTGTTGCGAGGATTAAAAATTGTGTTCAGTTGTTCTGTGTGAAGCACTGAGAGTGCCATGGCAGGTGTGTGTGTGTGTGTGTGTGTGTGTGTGCGCTCTCTCCACAGTTTAAAAAAAAAAAAAAGGACTCACTCAGGATGGGGTGGGTCTAGATCATGAATCTATGCCAGAAATCCATTCCCCTCCTTAAGTGCATGCCCTCATCTCTGTTCTCTTTCTCAGAGCTCATTCTTTCAGTGCTTGAGGGGAGGGACTACATCCATGGGCCATATCTAGGAACTGGAAACGGGCCCAGTAAAGACCAGCCGTGGGCTGAATTTGGCCCACAGGGCTAAGGTTTTCCCCTCCCCTCAGCTCTCTGCCTGCACCTTTGTTTCATCCATGGAGAACACCCTCCCGACTCGTAGAGCTGGTTCCTTTCACCGGATCTGCCGCTTTTGCCAGATTGTGCCGAGCAGCCACCTTATTTAACACGACGGCTAATTGGTGTTGTGCTTCAGTCGTGTCTCGTTGTTTACACATCGCAATTTTCAATCCTGTCTTAGCTAACAATGGAGGGATTCAAATGTATAGCTTGTGGACCATGCTCGGAAGGTTGGGCCATGCCAAGAAATTCCTAACATTTTCTTGGGCAATTTGTAATGCCGTTCCTCCTGTTGGCATGTGTTTCAACGCTGCCTTTGTTTGTTGTGGCTGCCTTGTGGTAGAAACTAAAGCTATTCTTTTCTTTGTAGGACGTAGTCCTAGTGGTATTGAAAGGCTAAACTGACATCCCAGAACAGGGAAACTCAAGTTTTCCCGCATTATTATTTATATAGCACAGGCAATGTACCTGGCACTGAACAATCATTAATTAGAGACAAGCCTTTGCCCCAATGGACTGGAAAAGATAAGGCAGGGGAGACAAAGAAGAGGGGAACATAGGGAGAGATGGGGAGACATTCACAACGTTGAAAAGCTGCAAGTGCATGTGCTTAGTATAGATATAGCGGGGCGTGGGATGGGGTGGGTACCCTGCTTGATAAGACATCATCAGTGAGCAATTTGGGTGCGTGAGGAGCTAAGGGAAGCCTCATGGAAAAGGTAGGTTTTTAGGATGAATGTGAAGGTTGGGAGGAAGAAGCAGAGCGTCTGTGTTCATGTTCAGAGAGGAGGTTCCAGGCATGGGGCAGCGGGGGCCAGCATGGAAGAAGGAGTAAAGACATTTCTGGGAGCAGGAGGCTGTTAAGTTGTAGAGGACTTGCACTTGGAGGGGCTAATCTGATGAAGCAAAAGGTGGTTTGGAACTAATAACCTAGATCCTCCTGATCCATTGTCTGTTGGAGTCAATAGAAAGACTCTAGTTGACTCCAGTGGGCATTCATTAGAGGGACTGTAGGCGGACCTAGGACCTCTAAGTCTTTGAAGGGTCAGGAGTTGGACCAACACCCTCCTACCTTTTCCTGAAGAAGATTTGGGGACACAGGGATCTTGTGCAATCTACTGAATAGAGCTTAACCTGTGGAAATGTAAAGTCGGAGCACTAAGTTAACCTGTGGAACTGATTACCAAAGGATGTTGTGAAGGCCGATAACAGGATTCAGTAAGATCTCACGGGATAAGTCAATGCAGGCACCGCCAGATGTTGGCCTGGGATTGCCCTGGGCCATGTCAGTGGTAGCCTGGGTAAAAACAGTGGTATTAATAACAGAACAACAAAGGGGATATACCAGGTGCCCATGTCTGTACAGCCCCAAAGACACACAAAATATCACATATAGGACAAGGTACCATAGATCTAGTAAATATCATATATGTTTCAAAGGCATGAATATAAATGTAACAACAAAGCAAATAAATGCACAACTGTGCTACAAATCAATCCACACATATAAAATGTATATAATAAAATCCATGTATCACTCACTCTTGCTGGACTCACTTCACTCCCTTGGCTTCCGTGGCTCCGTCCTTGACTGGTTCGCCTCCTACCTCTCTGACCGCTCCTTCAGTGTGTTTCTTGCCAACTCCACCTCCTCCTCCCTTCCCCTCTCGGTTGGTGTTCCCCAGGGCTCTGTCTTGGGCCCTCTCCTCTTCTCTATCTACACCCTGTCCCTAGGCAAACTCATTGCCTCCCATGGCTTCCAATATCACCTCTACGCTGATGACGCTCAACTCTTCTCTCTCTCCATCTATTCAAGTTCGCCTCATCAGCTGTCTCTCTGATATCTCTACCAGGATGTCTCAGCATCAACTCAAACTCAACATGCCTAAAACCGAACTCCTTATCTTCCCCCCTCATCCTTCCTCTCCCTCCTCCTGGTCGATCCTCATTGATGGGGTGACCATCCTTCCTGTCCTCCAAGCCCGTAGCTTAGGCTTCATCTTTGACTCACCCCTTTCTTTTAAACCCTACATTGACACTCTTGCCAAATCCTGTTGTTTCTCCCTTCATAACATTGCTAAGATTTGCCCTTTTCTCTCTGTCTCCTCTGCCAAAACTCTTGTTCACTCCCTGGTCATTTCTTGCCTTGACTATTGTAACCTCCTTCTCACTGGCCTCCCCCGCTCTCACCTTTCTCCCCTTATCTCCGTCCAAAACTCTGCTGCCAGGGTCATCCACCTTGTCCGTTGCTTCGACTACGTGCAACTACAGCCTCTCCTCTCCTCTCTTCACTGGCTTCCCCATTCCTGAACGAATCCCGCACAAGCTCCTAGTCTTCACCTATGAAGCTCTTCACAACCGTGCTCCCTCCCTACCTCTCTGCGCTAATTTCCCTTTGTACTCCAGTCCGTGAACTCCCCTTCTCCTCTGTCCCCTCTCTCGCCCTCCCCTGCTCCCCTAACCGCCATCGTTCCTTCTCCCTAGCTGCCCCCCATGCCTGGAGCTCCCTCCCTGCCCACATCCACCTCGCCCCCTCCCTTCGTACCTTTAAATCCCTCCACAAGACCCACCTCTTCCGCTCTGCCCTCCTGACTCCTCGCTCCCCTCTCCTAACTCCTGCTGATCCCCTCCATCCAGTACAATCTGTTACCTGAGCTCTGTGTACTCGTATCCTCACCACACGGACCAGCCAGCCATCATTCTCGATGTAACCAAGCCAAGCGCGTGCACCTGGGACCTCGCATCTTCGTGAATGTTACACTCCTTGTCTCTCCCTCTGTTCCCCTTCCTTCGTCCCCCCTCCTCACATTGTAAGCCCTAGGGCAGGGACCATGTCTATTCCATTACTTGTAAAGCACCATGGAAAATTGCTGGCGCTATATAAATGCTTGCTGCTAATAACAATAATAATAATAATAATAAAAAAGTCATAATAATGTATCCAAACCACATACAGTAATATGGGGTTAAGTCCAAATCCCAAACTTCTTCCATAAGCATGTTCTTCCTTAAATGTCTCGTTCCAACATGTTTTAACCAACCTATATCAGTCTTCCTCAGGGATTAATTAGCAACAAATATTCTAAAAGTACAAAACCGGAAATCAATAACCTTGAAAATGACCAAACAGCAAATCTCATTTAGGTAGCCCCCATCTAATGAATAAAAACCACATAAAAAGAAGAAACTCACCCAGTTTCCCCCAAATTAAATAAAATAAATTAATTGAACAAAAAACAGAGGGAAAGAAAGAGGAAGGTGGGGAGTGGGAAGGAAAGAGGAGAAAAGAGAAGAAGAGTGAAAAACCAGAAACAAACAAGAGAGAGAGAGAGGATGATCTCTTACCCAATTCTGGATCACAACTGACCCATGGACTGCATGTATAAATACTCGCAGATCACAACTCTGCTAAAAATAAAAAGAGAAAATATTTAAGCATCCATCTCAAACAAAGCCACTCAAATACTAAAAAAGAAACCAAAGGACCTTCATTATGGATCCACAATGGGGATTCTAATAGAACAACACTGGTCTCAAAGCCCCATTAGCAAGCACCTTGCCTTCAAGGAAACTGCAACCCAATGCCTGTCTCTCTTATCTCATTAGCTCCTGATTCACAAAGGGGCTCATCTATGAGCCCAACTAACTAAATCAATGGAACACCTTTGAAGCCAATCCGCCTTCGTTGCTAGGAGTCACACATACAACTCCTTTAAAGCACAGATACATCAAAAAAGAGGGGGGAATAGGGTTGCCACCTTAGGTATATTTTTCCAGGTCACTTACAAAAAAAAATACATGTTGCAGGGCTGCAGAGGGCACCTTGAGTCAAAATGGCCTCTTCAGGTGAAACCTACAGGGAAGGCAACCGTAGTGAGAGAGCTAGTGTGTGGGCTGGCGTATGTAGGAAGGGGCTGGGGCGTGAATCTGGGTTATTGATTTAATGTGACACCTATTGGGATACACTGACCGCCCTTCCCAGCTCCTACTCCCCCAATACCCAGCCAACATTTCAAGGCCCAGCTGCCACTGGTGGCGGCCGGGCGTGGTAAACTGGGCCCTTTCTCAGAGAGTGTAGCTGTTGCTAAGCGACACATCTCTTTAGCCGGCACTTTCGGTTCAGTCTGGTCTGGCCGAACGGACAGCTCGGAGAGTTTTCGACAGGAGCTCCCTGGGGAGAAATGGGAGGAAGCGCCGGGTGGGAGGGGGGTGAGTTATGGGAGAACAGGGATTGTTACAGGATGGCAGGAGAAAGCACAGGAAAAGATGGCTTAGGTGTCTTCATAACGCTGTTCAGTGTTCTGTAACACAGCGGCCTACCGTTACAGTGTTCAGACGTACCGTCAACACAGTGTTCACACCAAACACTGATTAAACTGTCAAGACCTGGCAGTTGTTTACTTCCAGTGTTTGGGGTGAACACTGTGTTGACGGTCTGTCTAAACACTGTAACGGCAGGACACTGTGTTACAGAACTCTGAACAGCATTATGTCTAAAGACACCCTTAGAGTGCAATTGTCTGTTTATTACCAACAATAGCACCAAGCACTGGCACCAGCTCTATTGAAGTGAATGGGACATACGCAGGAGCTAAATGCTTGGAGCATCACACTGTGAGTAGGGAGAAACACCCACCTTTCTTAGGGAAATCTCTCTTGGTTACAAGAAGACTGGTGGACTCAATGGATAGGAATGTTGTGGGTCAGGTCTAATTTTAGGAGCCTGTGGCGTAGATGGAATCGAGGTGAGAAATCTAGAAGTGAGATGTGTTTTAATGAAGCAAAACTCCCATTTCCTTCCATTAGATTTTATTAATGAGTAATTATTATTAATTATTAATTATTATTATTATTTTATCATTTTATTATTTATTCACCATTTCTGTAGTGCTTTCAGTGTTCATAGTGCTTTACAGTCCTTACATGGTTTGGCCCTCACTACAACCATGCCATCATTATTCCAATTTTACAGATGGAGAACTGAGATGGAGTGATAATGGCTTGTCCAAGGCCACCTAGTGAACTAAGACAGGATTTGAACCTTGGTCTCCCAATCCATGTCCTTATCTACCTTATCTACACAAGTCGGGGTGGGCAGCCTTTCATGTCCCAGGAGCTGCTTTGAAAACTAGTATAAGCTGAGAGAGTTGCGTATAGGAGGGTTGCTTAAGGCCGCTTTTAGACGTGCAGCTGGATCAGGCGCGGGAGTGGCGAAACAGCCGCGGCGCTGTTTTAGACAAACCGAAAGCGGAAGTTGTGCGCGTGACCCGGCGCCGCACATTCTTTTCCGGCCGCGTATGTCACCCCAGAGAGATCAGGGTGGTTCGCTCGCGGTCGGCAAAGAATGCGTGGCCCCGGATCACGCGCACAACTTCTGCTTCCGGTTCGTCTAAAACAGCGCCGCGGCTGTTTTGCCGGTCCCACGCCTGATCACAGCTGCACGTCTAAAAGCGGCCTAAGGGTCATGGGTTGCCCAAGAAGAGGAGGGTTCTGTGCCATGGACTTGTCTTTTATCCTTGTGCGCATGCCCTTGTCTCCTCTTTCTTCCCTGAGCTCACTCGTACAGTGCTTGGGAGCAGGAACTGGATTCAGGGGCCAGATTCAGGAACTGAAAAGGGGTCAAATAAAAGCTAGCAGCTCCCAGAACGGACGTCCCCATCTCTGCAGTAGGCTATACATTGAGCACGTAGCGTTTGCGTTCATGTCCCTTTAGCTATCTTTGCAAATCCTAGTTTCAGCATTCTTTAAGTCTTTCCCCTCCACCGCCCTTGGTTACAGCCACACTATCATTTTGTGGTGATGATGATATATTGATGTTGATCCTGCCATAACGCCTAAAGCCACCATCCTCAAACCAGTTCAGGTGTTTCAAAAGGTTTAACGTTATCCGTTCTTTTATGTCCGTTAAATGCATGTCATTTTGAACCTGTGGAAATGGAAACCCACATCCTGTATTGGGGAACACCCATGTTGGCCGCTCCTTGACAACAAAGAGCTACTTCCTCATTGCTTCCCTGCTGTGTAGCCAATATAATGGGTGTTTTCAGATGTTACATTAGCTACTGGATCAGTTTGAAACAGGCAACTTGGTTATGTGTGTTAGCGACATGAATCGGGCCTGCTAGGTGTCTGTCTACAGGTCTTGCACTGTGCGGTGGGCTGTGTTGTTGCTCGACTGTGTGGAGCAGCGGCCAACTGAACTGGGAACCTGGCGGGGTGAAAGGGAGTGCCAGGATCCCACCCTGCCATGTAGATGGCGTTGTGGATTTTCAGCGTGAGGGATTTTTCACCAATGTTTTTAGGAAATGTTGACAGGGCAGGCTCTGCCCCTTTAAGAGGGTGCCTTGACCCCGCCCCCTTCTGTGAATATAAGAGAAGCCAGAGGGTGGTACTCAGTCAGTCTGCATTTGACCACTGATCCAGAATGACCTGAGGCTGGAGGCTGCTCAGAGCTGGCCAGGATGTTGAAGATGTGGGGGAACAGAAAGCTGAGCAGGTCAGATGGGCCACAAGAGTTAATTGGGGCTAGTGGCTTTTTTCCCCTCTGTGTTTTTCTGTTTTTCTGACTGTTTAAGTTACGTTTTGGATAATAAAAGGGCTCCAAAGAAAGGGTTCCAAGAGACCTAGAATATTTGTGTTCTGTTTTACCTTCTGGGGCTGGTGAACAACTCCCACCAACCTACAGAAAAGTTCTAGAAGCATACCTCCTAACATCTTGAGTGGCCAAAGAGAGGGACAAGCGTCACCTCCTCTGCTAATAAGCTCCACCCCTTGGTGTCTCACTCATGGACTTACATGTGCACAACCACGCCTCCCAACATTGCAAGTGCACAAAAAGAGATGGGAGCCCCCTTGCTTCTCATTCCATTTCGTCAGTAACATCTGTTTGTGCAAACATGCTTTCTGCTGCATTCTTAACATGGTTTGTGTCCTGGAAATCATTATGATAATTAATAATGATTTTATTTATATAGCACCAGGGCTTAATTTGTGTGTGTGTGTGTGTGTGTGTAGTGGTTGTGGTGGGGGGGGCTTGCCAGAACTCAGCCCCAGCAATTAAATTCAGGGGGGGGGCTAAGCCCCAGGAAATACTCCAAGTAGGAGCGTGCACCGCAAAATGTGAAAGACCAAGAAAAGGTCAATATCAGCCACTTCAAGGATGGAAAAGAAAGCCGGGGAAAAACGGGACAGTTTATTTGGCTTTCATTACTGACTTTCGTGCCCTGTGCTCCCCATCATAAATCACAAGATTAAATAACAAGAACTCTTGTTTTATAGTCTGCCTTAGGGAGGCAGGTTAGTCCGGTGGTTGGGTTACTAGCTGGAGAATACTAGGGTTCATGACTTTTAAAAAGCAGCACCATTTTCTAGGTGCTTTCAGGATCCACAGCTTGTTTCCTTTAATGTAATTTTTCCTCCCTCTTAACTCCCTCTTTTAAATGGCTTTAAATTGGTTTTATATGGTTTTGTTTTATATTTTTATGGTCGTAAAGTGCTCTGAGTGCCATTTAAAAGCAGGGGAGTGCTATAGAAATAAAATTATTAATTCTTAATTCTTAATTATTATTATTATTTATTATTATTTTTTCCCCTGTTCTGACAAATTCTGGCCTGGGAGGCATGGCATTTGGGGCAGAGAATGAGGCATCTGAGGCAGGCTTGAACCTTAGCATTTCCATTTAATTATTTTTTTTAAAAAAAAGCTAACCACTCTTCGCACTGACTGTATATAGCACCCTCTCTCTTCTCCCCTCATCAAATGGCGCTCGGAGCGCTGCCTGAAAATAATTCAGCACTATTTAACACAATACCATCAAAATAACCTAAAATCCTAAGAGCTTGTCAATGAATATTTGTGTGGACTGCTCAGGAGCTGGGTTGCCCGCACCTGTGCTCCATGGAAGAGCAAGGGCTTTAAAATACTTTTTTGTTTTATTAAACATTCTATGCCACTTTTCTGTGTCTCATGCTTTATGAACTAAGCTGTCAATTGTACAGGTTGTTTTTTTTTGCGGCTGTTTTTATAGTATGCCTTTCTGTGTGGTGTTCTGGTTTTCCTTTTCCTGTTTGAAGGCTATGGCGAGAGCTAATTGCTAAATAAATACATAAACATAAAATCCATTTCAAACCATGCTAAAGTTATGCTAAAGGAAACCAGAAGTGGAACCCTTAAAAGCCCTGGGGATTTTAATTTTTTTTAAGTCTTCAGATGCTTTTTAAAGGTGAGGAGGGAGGAGTAAATTACAATCAAGCTTACATGAATACATGGAGGGAGCAAATTACAATCAAACTTTAATGAGTAGGTAAGAACTGCACGTTTTACAATTTTCTAGGCTCTACTACAACTGTTTAGCATTTCTATAGCGCTACTAGGGCAGACACAGCGCTTTGCTATCACAGATTTTTGGACACAGGTCCCTGCCACCCAGTGGGTTTATAATCTAAGATGGACACGGGTGAGGCACAGTCCCATTTTACAGATGGGGAACTGAGGCTGAGAGATTGTGACTTGCCCAAAGCCACCCAATGAGTTTATGGCTAAGGGGGGGGGGGGGATGTGAACCCTGGTTCCCCAGGTTTAAATCCAGCACCTTATCCACTACACCACAGAGACTCATCTGGCTTTGCATTGACGTGCACAAGAATTCTTTTTATCAAAGTTTTGAAATCCTTGGCTTAAACACAAAAGTGGAAGTAAAACTCATTTCCAATCCCAAGTGTGTCCTGCTTTCAAAGTAAGCAAACCTAAGCAATTTCACAGGAAACCAAATTGGAGCGGCATGCTGGAGATAAGAAAGCCGGCAGGGGATGGTCATTAGTGACGCAAGCCAGAGGCATGTAGCAGTGTAAGAATCCAGAGAGAATAGAAGGGAGATAAAAGGAAAGAGATTTCCCCTCTTCCCCCCAAGAGGAATTGAGTTGGGGAGGGGGGGAAGCATAAAAGAGTGGGGCTATAGGAAGCATGAAACCGTTGACTGTTGGGGGTTGGCAGCAAGTAGCAGGAAATGGGTTACTTCGTTCGGGACCTGTTGAACACTTCTCTGAAGCCACCAAACTGTTGGTCACGGCGTACAGGGTTAGAGGAACCATTGGGCTGGCCCGATGTATCTTAGGATGTTGTGTGTTGAGGGGAGAAACTGAAAGGGTAAAGGCAGAGAGCAGGAGCACTTCCCACAATCCCAATTGGGAAAGGGTGTGGGAAAGCCGGAAGCCTTGAGAGATATTCTCAGCTATCACGGACAGTGACCTCTCTCCATTTTTTTTTTTTCAAATTAGGATTTCTTCAGTCTAGTTTATGACGCTTTCCCCAGAAAAATAAATTTAAACCATACCCTCTGAGAATGATGTCAGCAATTATCCAGAGGAAAGGTGGAGTACTAGAGATATTTGCTTTGCACTGATCATATTACCGTAACCTCCTTCTCACTGGTCTCCCCCGCTCTCACCTTTCTCCCCTTATCTCCGTCCAAAACTCTGCTGCCAGGGTCATCCACCTCACCCATCGCTTCGACCACGTGCAGCCCCTTCTCTCCTCTCTTCACTGGCTCCCCCTTCCTGAACGAATCCTGCACAAGCTCCTAGTCTTCACCTATAAAGCTCTTCACAACCTTGCTCCAGTCCGTGAACTCCGCTCCTCCTCTGTCCCCTCTCTCGCCCTCCCACACCTCCCCTGTTCCCCTAACCACGTTTGACCCTTCTCCCTAGCTGCCTCCCCATTCCTGGAACTCCCTCCCTGCCCACATTCGCCTTGCCCCCTCTCTTCGTACCTTCAAACCCCTCCTCAAGACCCACCTCTTCCGCTCTGCCCTCTCCGACTCCTCACTCCCCTCACCTAGCTCCTGCTGATACCCCCCATCCAGTACAATCTGTTACCCTAAGTCTCTGTACTCATATTCTCACCACACGGACCAGTCAGCCGTCATTCTCGATGTAACCAAGCCAAGCGCGTGCACCTGGGACCTCGCATCTTCATGAATGTTGTACTCCTTGTCTCTCCCTCTGTTCCCCTTCCTTCATCTCCCCCCCGCCCCTGTCTCTCAGATTGTAAGCCCTAGGGCAGGGACCGTGTCTATTCAATTACTTTGTAAAGCGCCAGGTACATTGCTTGCGCTATATAAATGCTTGCTAATAATACTAATAATTATTATTATTATAAGCATTTATATAGCGCCAGCGATGTACCTGGTGCTTTACAAAGAATATGATAGACACGGTCCCTGCCCGAGAGCTTACAATCTAAAGACGGGGAGGGGAGACAGGGAAGGGGGAACAGAGGGAGAGACAAGGGATGTGACATTCACAAGGATGCGGAAACTCAGCTACACGTTCTTGTCTTGGTTACAGTAATTGGGAGTTTACAGATAACAGGTGGGGGATAGTCCTGGGTGGGGATGATTAGCTGGAGTTAGGAAGGGCAGAGCGGAAAAGGTGGGACTTGAAGGTGTGGAGGGTGGGGGCAAGGTGGACGAGGGCAGGGAGGGAGTTCCAGGTGTGCGGGGCAGCGAGGGAGAAAGGACGAAGGCGGTTGGGGGAGCAGGGGAGGCGTGGGAGCGTGAAGGAGGGGATGGAAGAGGAGCGGAGTGCTCAAACAGGGGTTCGGAGGGAGATCATCTGTTGGACAAGCTACTGTTGGAGAGAGCAGTCAAGCTTATGGGTCTCACAGTGCCCTTCCTCAGGCATAGCAAGAGTCAGGAATATGGATTAAGCAAATGTGTGGCACTCCATAGCAATCATTTGGGTGGGTGTACAAGAAAATGAAAAGCATAGCATCTCTAGCATTTAAATCAAACGATAAGCAGATCTAAAGAGAGACTAGGAACTGTGCGTATGGTAAACAAGGGAGGGAACTGTGAGAAAGAGAAAGTTTGCATACTCTCACCAACAGCAGTCGGTCCAATAAAAGAGATCACCTAAACTACTTTGGGTATTTTCACATGGAGAGCAGCCCCAGTCCTGCACGGCCTCACCCCTGGCCGGGCCATCTGTTCAAAGGCACCCTGCCAAATGTGCAAGCAGAGCAGAGGTGGGGCAGGCTGTCAATGCTCCAGAACATCCAGGAGCAGCACCAGCGGAGCAGGCTGCCCAAACCTGGGACCGGCCGGAGAGTCAGCACCAACACCTTGAATTGGGCCCGGAAGACTAGTGCAGAGAACGGAGCTGAGATCACTGGTGTAATGTGTTCTCAGTGACCCGTTTCTGTAAGGAGATGGGCCGCCACATTCTGCACCAGCTGCAGCCTCCGAAACGTCACCATGGGTAGCCCCACGTACAGTGCGTTGCAATAGTCCAGTCTTGAGGTGATGAAGGCATGGATGATGGTGACCAGGTTGGAATCTGTGACACGTGGCTGAAGCCGCCGCACAAGATGTAATTGGTGGAACATGCTCCTTGCCACAGCCCCCACCTGGACATCCAGGCGGAGCCGAGAATCGAGGAGCACTCCCAGACTACAAACCTGGGGAATCAGTGGGGGACGAACCCCATTGATGATGGGGGATGCCACACCCACTGCCTTCCCCACCAGCATCACCTTCGTCTTGGCGGAATTCAGCCTCAGTTGGTTTGCTCTCATTCAATCCCCCACAACCACCAGACATCGGCTAAGCACCGAGACTGCCGGGTCTGGGTCGGATGAAAAGGAGAGGTAGAGCTGGGCCATCAGCATATTGATGACACGCACCCCATTCCGTCTCACAACCTCGCCCAGCGGCTGCATGTACACGTTGAACAGGAGAGGGGGCAGAATGGAACCATGCGGGACTCCACATGAGAGGTCCTGGGGAGATGAAAAACAATCCCTGAGCACCACCCGCTGAGTTCTCCCAGCCAGGAAAGAACAGAACCATTCGAGAACAATCCTGTCCACCCTGACTCAGTCCCGCAAGCGAGTCACCAACATCTCATGGTCAATGGTATCAAAGGCAGCCGACAGATCTAACAGAATCAGCTGGGTTGAGCAACCCTGATCCAATTCATGGCGGAGTTCATCGACCAAAGCCACAAGTGCAGTCTCAGTGCCTTAGCCCGGGCAAAAGCCGGAGTGCGAGGGAGCCAGAGAACTGATGTGGTCCAGATGCTCCTGCAGCTGCCAAACCACTACCTGTTCAATAACCTTCCCTAAAAAGGGAAGGTTAGAGACCAACTGATAGTTGGTGAGAGAGTCAACGTGAAGTGATGGTTTTTTTGAATACAGGCCACACCACTGTCTCTTTGAGACAGCCTGGCACTCTGTGCCCCCCCCCCCGCAGGGAGGCATTGACCACCCCCACCAGCAGCGATCCCAGTGTCTCCTGGCTGGCCTTAACCAGCTAGGATGGGCATGGGTCCAGTTTGCAAGAGGTGGCTCTGACTGCCCCAAGAACATCCTTCGCGTCAGTGGGCAACACCTCCTGAAACCGATCCCATAAAACTGGACAAGGCAGGGCTTCCATAACCTCTGGTTCTCCTATTGTAATAAGTGTGGTGTCGAAGTCATGGTGAATTCGAGTGATTTTATCCACGTAGTAATAAAAACACATGTCACAGCGGGCACTGGAAGATTCCAGTTCCAGGCGAAGGGAGGTCGGACCGACCAGCCCCCTCACCACCTGGAAAAGCTCTTCTGGACAAGACTATGCAGATGCTATGAGGGTAGCAAAGAGCCCCATTAGGCTCATAAATTAGCTCTATGTCGCAGTCTGTCGACTTCAGCATGCGAACAGTGCCACCGTCGCTCTAACTGCCGCCCTTCTTGCTTCAGCTGACACAGATCCCCAGTAAACCAAGGAGACCTGTGGCGCCGATGCTGAGGGAGCGGACACCTTGGAGCTGTACGGTTGGTGCCCTCAGTCAGCAAGGTGTTCCATAAAGCTACGAGTTCTTTGAGCGATCGGTTGTCAAGATCAGAGGGAAATTCCCCAAGAGCATTCTGGAATCTCACTGGTTCCATTAGTCTCTGGGGGTGGGCCAATCAAACTGATTCCAAACCTTTCCAGGGGGCGGGGACAGACGTGCACCGGAAGACTGGCCCGCAGGAGGTAATGATCTGTCGATGACAAGGGCACTGCTGACACCTTCCCCATCAATGGATCCTCTGTCTCAAGGCTGGTGCAGAAAATCAGGTCCAGGGTATGCCCTCTATCATGCGTTGGGCTGATGACGATTTGAGACAGACCCATGGTTGCCATGGTGGCCATGAACTCATGCTGTGCCCCGCTAAGATTGGTGTCGCCATGAATACTGAAGTCCCCCAAGATTGAGGTCTTTGGGGACGCAATACCACCTCCGACACCAGCTCCAATAGAGCAGGCAAGGATGCTGCTGTACAGGTAAGTGCACGGTATATCAGCAGCACCCCTAATCTGTCCCCTGCCAAATCAATCACAAGATGGAGGCCCTTGATACCCAACATAGATTGCACTGGATACCTACTAACGGACCATGAAATCCTAAAAACAATGGTTACACCGCCCTCCCTCCCCCCCCCCCGGTCCCTCTGGTCTTGGCTGATGCTGCACACAAGATCAGCCAATATAGGCACCGATTCATTGTCCAGCCAGGT
>QEPC01003849.1:4285884-4304321 GCA_003113815.1 Sphenodon punctatus | reverse complement strand
TAAGAAGACGAGCCGCCGCATTCTGCACCAGCTGCAGCCTCCGAACCAAGAACAAGGGAAGCCCCACGTAGAGCGCGTTGCAGTAGTCGAGCCTCGAGGTGACGAAGGCATGGATGAGGGAGGCCAGGTCCGGGCCGGAGACAAACGGACGCAGTCTGCGTACTAGATATAGCTGGTGGAAGGCAGCCTTAGCGACTGTCTCCACCTGCCGCTCCAGACGAAGATCTGCGTCCAGTATCATCCCCAGACTCCGAACCTGCAGAGCTATAGGAGGGCGAACCCCCACAACCAGGGGGGGATAGATAGATAGATAGATGATGATGATATTGTTTTATTGTTTGGCCATTGACCATAACAAATAAGCATAAAGAATAAAAATAACATGAACACAATATAATAATAACATATTTTAAAATAGACTATAAATATAGTTAACAAGAATAACAAACGATAACTTGCAATACAAAAAAACGAATGAAGTTTGCCTTGCCCTTCCTGGGGCTTAAGCCGGCGACTCTTGACCCCTGCGATTAGTAGAGGAAATTAACAGACACTAGTAAGGAACTCTGTAATTAACAACTTCAATCATAGACTTCAAGTAGCAAAGTCAGGAAAAGGAGGAGATTGCTAACCTCCGTTTATAAAATACTATACAAGCTCCGAAAGCAGCAACCGCCCTAGATCTAGCAGAATCACGGCCCCCTAATAATAGCTGGACTTGCACACTCTCGGGCAAACCAGCTGGCATTGAATGGATGAAAGAACCAATATATTTATTCCTCAGGGGGTTACACTTGGAGCAATGTAATAGTATATGCTCATTAGTCTCAAGGGCTACCATATTACAATGAGGGCAGAATCTTTCTGCCCTCGGGATTTTCCTGGATCTGCCTTGCAAAATGGCTGAGGGGAAGACGTTGCAGCACAAGAGCGTTAAAGCCCAGTTTGGCCACTTGGTTAGATACTCCGGCAGGGGGGGCGTAGTTGGGTGCAATCTTTTGAGCGGATAGAGCAAAGTTTTCCAGTTGCAGTTCCTGGTCATAAACTCTCCTCCTAATCAAAGAAATGGCACCTAGAGAGCCCAGAGGGCGGAGAATTTCTTTAGCTAGGCCCAGTTTATAGAAGTCCTGCTCAACTAAGTCCGTCCAGGAGTCCTTTGCCCTCTTGCCAGCAATAAATGTCAAAAGGGAAGCCGTCGGCAATGGAAAAACTGCAACCTTCAACCAAAATTTGAAGATCATTATTTGAGCCAGTGACTTAATTGATCTCATAACTGTTTCTGCTCTCAAGATCGACTGGGGTACACACATTGGAAGGCCAAGGGCTGAGCAGAGAAAGGCATTTTGGACACACTCCAATTTCCCCAGGAAAGGGAGGCCCCAAATGGCCACAGCATATAACAACTGAGGGATCACCTTGGCTTTAAACAAATGTAGGGCAGGTCCTACAAGTTTACCACCCTGGGAGTGAAAAAAACCTGGTAACTGCTCTTGAGGATTTCCGGGCCTGCAGCATGACTACCTCATAATGTGAAGATCAGCCGCAGGACGCCGAAAAAACTACCCCATGATATTTGAAGGTTCGAACCTGCTCTATTCTAGAACCATCCATGTACCAAATAAATTGGTGAAAAGGACGGCCTGCAACCAAGACCTTAGTCTTAGCATAATTGATAGACAAGTTTTCCTGCTTGCAGTAGAGTGCGAATCTCTCCATGCTTCAGCATAAACCAACCTGCGATATTGAAAGAAGAACTGTGACATCAGCATAAAGAAGGAGGGCTAACCTCCGAGAACCTAACTTTGGAGCATGTAAACTGTCTAAAGACATAAAAGGTGGCAAGTCATTAAGAAAAAAATTACGGAGCGCTGGGGCTAGTATGCAGCACTCCTCTTTCCAGGGGCAAAAGCCCTGGTGAGGGGGCGGTTAAAGGCAATCTGAACCAGGAGTGAGTTATTGAGATGGAGTTTGACCATTAAGAACAGCAGGCGGCCATCAATAGAACCCTTGACTTTTAACCATAACCGCTCCCTATCAATAGTATCGAAGGCTGCCCTCAGGTCAACAAGGCAGCAAAACAAAGGAGAGTTTAATTGAGAAGCACACTTATTAAACAGATGCTTAAGAATGTGCACATGATCCCAAGTAGACTGACCAACTCTAAAGCCCGCCTGCTCAGGATTAATGACATTGTTTGCAACAAGCCAATCCTGAAATTTACTGAGCAGAAATTTTACATACAGCTTCCTTACTATAGAAGGAGGCTAATAGGTCTGTAGTTTGCCAGGTCAGACGGGTCGCCCTTTTAAAAAATTGGGACTACTAAGCTCTTCAACCAGGATTTAGGGATCAAACCATGAAAATTAATCGCTGTAAAGAGAGGCGCCAACAGGGAGGCCCACCAATTAGCTTTAAACTTTAAAAGCTCAGGGGGGATGAAATCTATCCCGGAGGCCTTACCGCTCTTAAGAGAAGAAATGAGCTCAAGAATCTCTGCAGGGGAGACTGGGGGCCATTCCTGAAATCTATCAGAAGGGGATAATTCAATTATCGACAGAGGGCTGTTGGGTTTTGCAAAGAGCCTTTCAAAATGAGACTGCCATTTGGCAGAAGAGGGCAGAGATTCTTCCTCAGGTCTACTATCCTGGTTGGCTCGCGCTATAAGAGACCAGAATTTTCGGCTATCATTTGTTAACGTTGCCTGGTAGAGTAATTCCCATCTTGACACATTGAAATCATATTTTTTCCTCTTTAAGAGGAGTTTATATCAACTCCTGCGCCTGACTACGGCTAGTCTATTATCACTAGTGGGATACCACTTCAGTACCCTAATAGCCTTCCGAAGAGATTTCCTCGCAAAACGGCACTCGCTATCCAACCAACTAGGGACACAGGAAAAATTGGAGCGAGACAGCTTATTAGATGACAAAATTGGAGTGAACAGCTCTGTCAAGGATTCAAAGGCCGATATAGATTCTTGAGAGGCACAAAAGATTTGATCACAAACATCCTGGACAGACCTGGAATCAATAACTGTTGCACAGGATGCTTCCAGAGCAGGAGACCATCTTACTCGAACGGGGCACACTGGATAAGTTCCTGAGTAAAGGGCATTTAAAGAAGAGTGAGTGAGCGAGCTCTTCTTTTGGCTGGGGAAAAATACCTTACCAGTAACACTAGAGGGAAATGTTCGGTTTCAATGGTTGTTAACACTCTTAAATCAGAAACATCAGAAAGAAATCTACCAGGGATCAGAAAATAGTCTATCACACTGGTCCCCAGCATTGAAATGTAGGTAAAATGGCCTTCAATGTCGCCTGGAAGCAACCTATTTAGAATTATTAAATCAAGATCTTGTTGAAGTTGGTATAATTTAGGGACCTTTGCACATGTTGTCCAATCCCTAGAAACATGCGTATTATTAAACGGGGGGATAATGGTATAGTGCAAATCAATAAAAGGGTTATCCACAGCGGAGTTTCCAGTTCGAGTGTTCAAGTCCCCGCCCACAACCAGCAAGACCTCTGGGAATTTGGAATAGGCTCCTAGGACCGCCCCCTTAACGTACTGCCAAATCTCCTCAGAATAATATAAGGAGGAAGATGGGGGAACATACATATTTACCAATAATAATTCTTTACCAGACTGAAAACTACAGAACCATAAAGCAAATTGGGAGCCATAGGACTCTAAAAGACTAACTTTAGAGCATAGGGATTTTCGAATTAATAAGGCTAAGCCCCCACTCAATCTACCCTTAGCCTTGAGAGATACTGCATGCAATACATAAGAATCGTAACCCAGGAACACGATAGAATCGTCAAACCAGGTTTCCTGGAGCAAAAGAATATCACCCGCGCAGGTGAGGGATTTAAAGTCCAAATTCCACCGGCGCTGTTTCCAGCCAGAGATATTTCAGCTCACAATTCTCAGAGCACCAGATCCCTCAGACCCAAGTCAATTTATAGAGGATAAATTATCAATGGGGAGGCCAGACCCCTGGGTGCCTCCCAGGGGGCATAAAGCCAAACTACGCTGGTCAAGGAACAAAGAATGTACAGAAGGTTCCTGAACTAGTGTCTGGAGGCCGTGGCGGAATGGATGTGGCAGAGCAGACTGAAGCTCAACCTTGATAAGACGGAGGTGATGTTGGTCCGGAGTCTGGGGGTGATATTGGATGCAGATCTCCGCCTGGAGCGACAGGTGGAGGTAGTGGCGAAGGCCGCTTTCCGCCAGTTGCATCTGGTGGGGAGGCTGCGTCTGTATGTCTCCGGCCCGGACCTGGCCTCCCCCGTCCATGCCTTCGTCACCTCGAGGCTGGACTACTGCAACGCGCTCTACGTGGGGCTTGGGGGTGATATTGGATGTGGATCTCCGCCTAGAGTGGCAGGTGGAGGCAGTCGCAAAGGCTGCCTTCCGCCAGTTGCATCTGGTGGCGAGGCTGCATCCGTACATCTCCGACCCGGACCTGGCCTATGCCTTTGTCACCTCGAGGCTGGACTACTGCAATGCGCTCTACGTGGGGCTTCCCTTGTTCCTGGTTCGGAGGCTGCAGCTAGTGCAGAATGCAGCGGCCTGGCTCCTTTTGGGAATGGGTCGTCGGGAGCACATAACACCCATGCTCCAGAATCTGCACTGGTTGCCGATAGCGTGCCGAGCCCTGTCTCTTATACACATCTAGATGTGTATAAGAGACAGGGGCATTGGTGGCTGGGCCGCGCCTTTGGAACTCCCTCCCGGAGGAAGCTTGCCCGGCCCCAAGCCTGTTGACATTCTGGCAAATTTGTAAAACCTGGCTGTTCGCCCAGGCCTTTGGGGAGGGTGGGTTAGGAAGGGTTTTTAGCCCCCTTCACTCTTATTTATTGTATTATTTATCTGTTTTAATTGTTGTATTTGATGAGTGTTTTAAATATTTTATGGTTGTATTTATATATAAATATACAATTTTATGGTTGTATTTTTATATATATTTGATAAATATATATATATATATATTTGAGATTGTAAGCTGCCCCGAGCTGTTTCAGGAGGGGTGGGGTATAAATGTAATAAATATATAAATAACTAAAGGGAGAACCTCCTCTGGGCGCCCAAGGGTACTGGCTAGACCAGGTGGCTGGGCTAGAGGCACTTTTTAATGCACGGGCGTGGCCCTGCATCCACCACTGGGAGAAAAGACTCTCGAAGTAAAGCTTGGGAGCCAGCCAGAGAACCTGAATCGTAAGTGGCTTTAGGCAAAGCAGGATAGTCACGCAGGTTAAAAGCTGGCGCCACTGGATTTTCACCGTAAGTCAACAGCCTTTCTTTACCTCTCCTCCTTGGAATGGGGGCGGGGTACAAGGGCGTAGCATTATGATGACAAACGCCCTGGTCAACCACACTTTCCTGGGCCACAGAATCCACCGTGACATGAGATCGATTTAAATTAGGGACGACTGTCTCATCACCGCACTCAAGGGAGCAATTTAGGGCTGGACTTTGAATCAATATACTCTGAACCAAAGAGTTATTTAAAACCATTACCGGCTGGGAATTTGTCAATGAAAGCCCACTCCGTGGACGGGGGGGCATGGGGAGCGATAGTAAGGGAACTTTTCTGTTTGGTGTTCAGCCTTGCCAGCTGAGTATGGATGTCTTTCATTTGGTTAATAAACAAATTCTGATTACTGGCTTCCAAGGATTTGTAGAAATTTGCGTAAGATAACCTCCTTCAGCTGGGGGATTAGTAGCATAACAGCGCCCAAATTTGGTTGCTTCAGGGAAGTGTCCAACAGGTTGTCATGGAGTGATCTATTCCCTGCTGTTCACTCCCTATTCCCGACAGTCAGAGGCCTCCTTCCTCCGACCAACTTGACTGATAGTCATTTATGGATTAGTCTCTAAGAACTGATCCCACCCCTTTTTGAAACTGGCCATGCTCTCGATATACCTCCTGTATTTTATTCATCAGCCGCCCACTCCTATGGATTCAGCTCAGCTGAGAAACCCCTTCCCACCCCAAGCTCCCTGTCCAGCTTGACCTTAAGATACGATTCCATGTGGTCTTTGGCACAGACGAGCTGAGACGTGTTCTGCAGCCTGACACTTTCAAAAGAGAGTTCTCTCTCCAAAAGGGGATTAGATTGCATCCTTTTGTTGAAAGCTGTGCTTGGAAAACCCAGCAAGGACATTTCTTGTTAAGCCACAGAACCTGAGGGCACTTCTAAAACACAGCTATGACGTGAAGAGTGATGAGGAATTGCCTTTCTACAAGGTGGGGATAGCACCAAGGCTAGTACTTAGCACTGGCATGAGGCCCATTCACTTCAATTGCAATCACACCGCCGTCTTTAGCGTTAGCACTGGCGCACTCTGCTCATGCTCAGGATATTGCAGCAATAGTGGAACCAAATGGATGACCTTGAGAGGTCAACCGTGCCTCTTTCCGCTGTCGCTAGCTGACCTACAAAAGCATAGGAGCGGCTCGACCAGAATGCTTCAGCTTGAAAAAGCCCCAGAGCTGTAGGTTACAAAGATGGACTTGGCAAGCATCGTGTTTCCCTGTAGCTCACATGGCAAAAGAGAAGCCACAGTTCTCTGTCAGGGATTCTGTGGAATTGTTGACTCCAAACCTTTGCCTTCCCACAGCGTGTGGCCCTAGGCCGCGGTAGGCTCATCCAATTTTGCAAGGTTGCATGAGGAAATGTGTGACCTGCCTCGTGAGGAACCGAAATTAAATGTATCCCCAAAGTTGCTTATGCAAGGCTAGGGTGCTGTGAGTGTGTGAGAGGAGAGGATATGCAAGGTCAAAGAGGAAGTGTTGCCTCTCTTCCCAGCTCCGGCTAAGTGCTATTGTAATGCAGATGATTATCACTAGCTCACACTCTTGTAAAAAAGAATATGGCACAACCTGGTGAGGCCAGGAGAAGCACAATAGAAAGCCTTAGATTTTCACATGGCAAAGAATTTGTGATGTAAGTCCACCAGACAAATGATCACATCCTACTAAATATCACTACAATTAGCACTCACTTTCCCTTTAGTTGGCTGTCTCACCCCAGAGGCCAAAACTGATTGAGTATGGAGTCTAACGGCTCATTCACACAACATTTTTTAGAGTGGATAGTTGCCCAAACCCACATTCTGAGTGTCGTGTGAAACCTTTACCACTTCCTATGTAATTTGACGATCCCTTTGCTCTCTGCCACCTGATGCAAAGGGTGGGCTGTTGAAAGGGAGGGAAATCAGCAGCATTGTGGATGCTTTGCGATGGGACAAGGCAAACAGAAGGCTTGTTTACACAGCACTTTTTAAAGAGAGGGTAGTTCCCAAACCCACATTCTGAGTGTCGTGTGCAACCGTTACCACTTCCTATGTAATTTGACGATCCCTTGCTCTCTGCCACCTGACGCAAAGGGTGGGCCATTGAAATGCAAGGAAATCAGCAGTTGTGTGAACGCACTGGTGTGGGGGGGCAAGGCAAACGCAGATTTAAGGAACAAGTGCTGCGTTTACAAGGGGGGAGGGTGTTGTGTGAATGCACCATCAGATATCTTCTCTTGCTTAAAGATAAGCTCTTTACCCCAGCGCTGCACCTACTCTGCAATCCATGGGACTTTTAATCCTGCACCTTTCATTAGCAGTTTCCCTGCCCGAATTACAGGAGTGCCAGGGAGGCGCTCCCTACGGTCCTTTTTACACGGGACGCACCCACCCATGCTCACCCAGTGGACATCAGTGGGTGCGTCTTGTGTGAAAGTGGCAGCAAGTGTATATGTGTGTGTGTGTGTATGTATGTGCCCCTGCGAAACACGCATGTCCGGCCACCTGCACCCATCACCCATGCCATGGAGCATGGAGGTGAGTGAAGAATGGGTGTGCTCCTGCCCCCGCGCACTGCCCACGCAGCGGCACACCCGCGAACCAAGTGGCGGCCCGTTTAAAAAGGGCCTACCTTTTTTTTTATGCCCCCCCACCTTTTTTGATGCCCCCCTTAGCTACTGACCTTATTAGACTACATGGGGGGGGGCATGATTTCATTGAGGGCCCCCCTACTATAGTTCGAACCCTGCAGCAGTTTGCTTTTCTGTTTTAACTTAATGATAATACATTGGTTTCCAGAAAGCGTCTGCATGGTGCATTTCTTCCCCATTGTATGAAAGAACGGATCCCTCCTTTACTAGCTGCCTTTGAAACCTCTGTGGTTTACAACAGTTTGATCTCTCACGGCCGTGCTTGTGCGAGGATTGTCGGCTGCAGTTGTAACACTGATTCGCTCTAGTTAATAGCTAAATTACATTGATTGGAATTCAGGGGGGAGAACGTTTTCACGCTGCATAATGAGCTGGGGAACAACAGCTGGGGAGGTCTGCGTTGTTTTGGCTTTTAGGGAAGCTGTTTAATGAGTGTTTACCGACAACTCAAGATGAGTATGGTGAAAGGATTTAAAGAGGCTTAGGAAAACAATTTTGATATATTTTAGTGGCC
Organism: Sphenodon punctatus; assembly: GCA_003113815.1. Classification (NCBI taxonomy): domain Eukaryota; kingdom Metazoa; phylum Chordata; class Lepidosauria; order Sphenodontia; family Sphenodontidae; genus Sphenodon; species Sphenodon punctatus. The sequence goes on along the minus strand of QEPC01003849.1, from coordinate 4,295,855 downwards.
TAAATACATGCTTTGCATGGCTAATAAGGGGGTTGAAGTTTACCTTGGCTGACTCCCCCCACCCCACTGCACTTCCAAATGCAGCTGTGACTCAGTTTCCCCACTCGTAATCTCCACGGGCGACTGCCCTTACAACCCAAGGTCTCGCCACCCACTCTCGCAAGACTGTGTCCAACAAACACGCCTGTTCAGGATCACAAGTACAAACTCTGGTTGACATAATCACTAAGAAGCGGAGAGAGTTAGAGTGGAAATACACAGCCGTTGAAAAGGGCAAATCCACTGAATCTGAACTAAAATGAATGAATCGGGCACCGAACGGTACCCTAGCGCGCTCTGTGTGATTACCCGCTCTCAGCCTTCTCACGTCATTCATTCATTTCATTTCATTCATTCATTCATTCATTCATTCATTATTATTATTCTTGATCTTTTGGCTCCTTGTTTCCATTTTGGTAGCTTGGACAAGTTCTTTCCCAGTTTTTACCCAGCCCATTTTAACTGGTTACTGCTGGTTCTTATTTATTTATTTATTTATTTAAAAAAAATCTGGATGCAAAAATGAGTGGACAAACAAAAAAGCAGAAGTGACGAAAGCACGAAATACTGAAAGCACAATCGAAAAGCAACAAAAAAAATGAACACCCCACCCTCAACAAACAAATTAAATGAAATTGTGAAAATACTTGATTGGTGTTTGAGTTGGTTACACCCTATCCGAAACTGCAACCCCGCCCCCCCCCCCGTCCTGATGGATATATATTCTGCTACCCTTCTCAGCTCTAGACAGAACCTAGCTATTATCTATAAAGCTGAGGTTCTCAAGATGTCACTCAGAAACTCAAGTGGGATCATGCCATTTATTTATTTAATGTATTTATTTGAATTCATATCTAGCCCTTCCCCAGAGGCTCAGGGCACATAACGACACAATAAAACATACACTAAAAATATGTGAAAACCCATATAGAACAATCCCCTGCAGCCCCCTACCCCAATCGACAGAGGGGATCATGATCTCAGCTGATATTTTCTATACATTATATGTCCATGTTGTGGGCTGGGACTGCAAAATTATATGTCGGTGTCTAAACATGGCCATATGGCGAAAAGGTTGGGATCTGCTGCTTTCAACGTTCATTCATTACACTTATCCAAATACAAGATTTATTTTTATTTATTTTTAAACTTGTGGGCCCAATACTCAAGGCACCCAGACTGTGTGTGCACCAATTGCATGTTCTGAAACCAAAACCAAAACAAAACAGCACATGATCCCAGAAGGTAGCAATTCTATTTGCAAAGAAAGCAAATGGACCCACAATTAGACTTGAAACGTATCAGTCAGGCAATGGAATGGGCTGCCTAGTTTCCCCATCATTGGAGGTTTGAAAAAAGAGATTGAATGGGTAATGTTAGATGTGATGGGCCCGGAGGCCCGTCACGCTCAATCACGGACCGGGATCCGTTTCGGATCTCGGTCAGGAATCAGGCCGGCTGTCCTTTAGGCGTGTCGGTCTGATTCCGGAGGGGGATCGGGGAGGGGGCGGGGCTGCACGGCGTGACGTGATGTGTGGTCGCATAGCCCCGCCCCCTGTGCTCCCCAGGCCGCTCGCCCTCCGCTGCGCCTGACCCCGTCCCGTGATCGGGACCACGATACAGTCAGGCTGAAGGTAACAGACGTTACCTTCGGCCCATTCCAGATCGTGGCCAATCCAACCACGGTTGGGGCCCTATGCCACCATGATTCTAGACCTCCAGGCAGCCGAGGTCCAGAATTGTGGTCAAGTTCATTCCAGCCAGAGATTCACCATGGTGAACATCTGGTGGAAATCAAAGCCTCGAGGGGTTCCCCTTCCTATGTCTCTCCCAGCTCCCGTCTCTCAGATTCTAAGCCCTAGGGGCAGGGACCGTGTCTATTTTGTTACTTTGTAATGTGCCAGGTACACTGCTGGCGCTATATAAATGTTTGTTTAAAAAAAATAAAATAAAAAAATAAATAGATGTTACGGGACAAATGGCCACCACAGGGGATTCACTGTGGTTGACCGTGGTCTCATAATGTCTAAAATTACCCCATGTGTCTGGGGGTGATCTAGGTAGGGTAGATCCAGCATCAAGCAGAGGGGTGGACTTGATAACCCTCATGCTCCTTTGCGCTAGGATTCTAACGGCAGTAACTATCTTATCCAGTGGTTTCACCTGCTTTGAATCGGGGTTCAACAAAATGGATATGAACCACTATTCGATTCCCACTTTGTTTACGGAAATGAATATTCATTTTGAGCATTTTAGTTTTGATTATTTTGGCTGCTTCATTTTGGAATTTTGGTCACTTTGGTTATTCCATTTTGACGCTATTTCCCGCCAACCTCCTCAAACAAGAGGGAGAGAGAGAGGACATCAGCCTGAGAGAGCACTGAGTGGGTGGGGTGGGCTTCAGATTGGAGAAGAGACAACTGAAAGGGGGATATGACTGATGTTTATACAATCATGAGTGGTGTGTAACAAGTAAACAGGGAACAGTTATTTACCCTCTCAAATAATACTAGAACAAGGGGACACTCCATGAAACTAATGTCAGCAGATTTAAAACAAGCAAAAGAAAGTACTTTTTCAATCAATCAATGTATAATTAACTTGGAGAACTTGTTGGCAAAGGGTGTTGTGGAGGCCAGTAGCATAGTTGGGTTTAAAAAAGGATTGGCTAAGTTCTTGGAGGATAGGTCCATTAATGGGTATTAGCCAAGTAGATGGGGGAGCTAAACTCTGACTGTGGGCGGCTGTGAGTGAACAGCAGGGAATGGATCACGCCAGTACAACCTGGTGGGTGTTTCTCCAAAGTGACAGAGGGTGACCCCTGTCAGAGACAGGATGCTGGCCTTGATGGACCATTGGGGTATTTTCACACATGACAGGGCCAGTATTGGCCCCGTCATGGAATCACCAATTGATCCCCCACCGGGATCAAAACAGCACAGCCAACAGACGTGCCGGCTGATCCTGGCGGGGAATCGGGGGAGGGGCGGGGCTGCATGGCGGGAATCTCATTGACCATGCAAATGGATTGGGGAGGGGGAGGGACTACTCAGAGCGACGTGTGGCCGTACAGCCCCGCCCCCCCTGCGCTCCCCCGGCCGCCCGCCCTTCGGGAGATGGGCAGGCGCAGCGGCCGGATTGGCCGCATCGCGGTCTGGGCCACGATCCGAAATGGGCCAATGTAATAGATGTTACTTTTGGGCCATCCCGGATCGTGGCCAATCTGACCACGATTCCGGAGGTGAGGCCGGTCTCACCTCTGGAATCATGGTTGTTTTGATTCCCACCAGGTATTCACTGGGGTGAACATCTGGCGGGGATCATTTACACATTATGGGACAAATGGCCACCACAGGGGATTCACTGTGGTTGACTGTGGTCTTGTAACATCTAAAAATACCCTTTGTGCATGTAAGTGTGCGAGGGGAAGGAGCAATGCTGCAAGGTGTAAGTGTGTGCATGTAAGTGTGCGAGGGGAAGGAGCAATGCTGCAAGGTGTAAGTGTGTGCATGTAAGTGTGCGAGGGGAAGGAGCAATATTGCAAGGTGTAAGTGTGTGCATCTAAGTGTGCGAGGGGAAGGAGCTAATTTTATTCCCCAAAGGTGAACAAAAACACAGAGAAAAAAAATATCAAAAATACAAAACAATACACTAAAATCCCCTAAAATATATTGTAAGCTGCCCCGAGCTGCCTTTGGCAGGAGGGGTCGAGATAGCATATGTTTTAATAACATTTATAAATAAAATAAAAATCCCTACCCTCATCTTCCCCCCAAGCCCCACCCATCCAACTCCTATCCTCACCTGGCAAAAAGAAAGGTTTTATGCTGCCTACAGAGTATGCTCAAACTCAGCTCTGGTGAACCATCCAGGGGAAGAGAGTTCCATAGTAGTTGGGCAGCAACCGAGAACGCCTCCCTATGGGCCCTTGTTGTACGGACAAGATTGGCTGGCGGTACCTGCAAGAGGGCACTCCCGGCCAACCGCAGGAGTCTCAGTGGAGCACGGAGCAAGATGCAGTGTTTCAGATATCTGGGGCCCAAGGTGTTTAAGGCTTTAAAGATCAAAACCAGCCCCTTGACGTCTGCCCAGAAGGCTATGGGTGGCCAGTGCAGACTGTTAAGCACAGGAGTGATGGCTCACGACAACCCACCCCTCAAAGGAGCTGGGCTGCCGCATTTGGCACCTGCTGCAGCTTCCGAAAAGTCACCGAGGGCAGCCCCACTTAGAGCATGTCGCAGTAGTCGAGCTTGAGGTGATGAAAAAATCCCAGGAAAATCCCTTACAGAAAACTCACCCTTGGCCAGAAACCCACCCACCTCAACCCTTATCCCTGACTGCCTAATGCGCACACAGACAAACCTCCCGGCTGGGCCCATTTAGTAACGGCCCTTTTCTAGTGGCTGAACAAAAAGCAGTAGCCAGCTCCCCTCGTAGAACCTAGAAAAGGTCAAGGATTCACATTTGGCCCTTGAAATAGGGTACAGTTGTGATTGATTTCACTTGCTCTTATTAAAACAACAACAAGGCTTCTGTGCACTGCCCTCGGATGATATGGATGATGGTGGCCAGACCCCAATCAGAAAGAAAAGGACGCAGCCTCGAAGTTGATGAAAGGCGCTCCTGGCCACCGCCGCCACAACCCGACAATCCAGGGAAAGCAGGGGATCCAGAAGCACCCCAAGGCTGCAAGCCTGAGTAACTAGAAGGGGCCGGATTCCCTCAAGAACAGGGGTCTCAATCCTCTCCAAGCCACAGGATTGGCCAACCATCATCACTTCACTCTTGTCTGGGTTCAGCTTCAATGGGCTCAGCCTCACCCAGTCCCCGACAGCAGCCAGGCACCGGGTGAGCACCGAGATTGCAGGACCTGGGTCAGATGAAAAAGAGAGGTCGAGCTGGGGATCATCAGCATACTGACGGCACCTCACTCCAAACCTCCGAATGACCTCGCCCGGAGGCTTCGGATACACTTTGAAGAAGAGGAAAGACAGAATAGAGCCCTGCGGGGCACTACAGGGGAAGTCCTGATGGGATGATGTGCCGTCTCCCATCCCCACCTGCTGGGACCTCCCCGACAGGAATGAACGGGGAACCAAACCACTCAAGAGCAGTCTCACCCCACCCCACCCCCCTGGCCAGGTCCTGCAGACGCGCCAACAACATCTCATGGTCAATAGTATCAAAAGGCAAGGAAAGATCTAACATGATCAATAGGGTGAAATTCCCTGTTTTCTGAGGGGTGAAGCTTGGTGGCCAGGGTGGGGTTTGTCTCTCTTTGGCCGCTCAAAATGTCAAAGAGTTAACGGGTGCATTTTTGCTGAGGCCCTTCTTGACGGTGGCTTCTGAGAACACAACCAGTTCTACCCACAGCTCCCGTCTGTGGCCACTGAAACCAAACACACAGCAACAAGAAATCCCCATGTCATATGCTTCATCCCCAGCTGTTTCAGAAGAAGAAACGCTGCATGTGGGTGAAACTGCCACATTAGCAAAAAACCAAGTGTAATGCTGTGGCTGGAGTCTGTCATGCTCTGACCTAGAACAACATGCCCAGTTACACAAGTTCAGAGAAAGGGGACTGGATTATCATGCTCCGCGGGGGAAGCTGAGCCTGCACAAGGATCAGGAGGGACAGGTGAGCGGCCATTAGTGGCTCAAAATAAAAATGTCCCTTTGAAGGTTCGATGCTGGGTTGCCCATCCAGTGAGCCTTGTAAAGGCTCTTCTGAACCTTCTTGATACAGCTAAAATGAGCATTAAAAAAACAAAGCAACCCTGTTGAATGAACCCTACCGGAATAGAAAATGGCAAAATGGATTGTTTGGGTTATTTTGGTATTTAGCTTACATCATTTTGGTAATATTAGCACATGTTGCACATGCCCTAAGTGTCTTAGGACCTACATCTCAAAAAGACCACCTTCTTTCTCCCCTTATGTTCCATTGTACTCCCCAAGGTCAGCTGGGGAACGCGCTCTTGCAAGCTCCATCACTGCAACGAGCTTGTACGGCAAGGGCATGCACTCAGCTTTGGAACTCCCTTCCCCTAGAGGCTCACCACAACCCAAATCTGAGTGTTTTCAGGAGGCGACGCAAGACCTACTTATTTAGCCAGCCATTTGACAGGCGGGGATAGAGCCTGGGATGTTGTTTTGAAATGGAATTTTTATATCTCCTTTGGGTTTTAAACTGGTTTTTTATTCTATTCATGTTTTTATATATGTTGTGTTACCTACCCTGAGCCTGGGAAGGGTGGAATATAAATCGATATAAATAAACAAACCGAAACACTGAAATGACAGAAAAAAAGAAAAATAAGTGAATCTAAAAAACGACTGAAACGGAAGACTGGATTTGTGAAGACTTCTTGTGTTGCCAGGTCTTGTTCAGAGGGTTCCCTGAAAATCAAATAATAAACCCGTCTACCTGCTCCAGCTTCACTCCTCAGCTCACAATGGGCGCACGCTTCGTTCGCGTGCACAGGCAAACTGAAGTGCGGGGCTAGACTGAAATGCTGTCAGCGGGAGGTGGGGGCGCGGGGTTCCCCTTCTTCAGGGAACACCCCGGCACTGCCCCCAGCAGCCCCGAGGCCCCAATGACCTGCCTAGCAGGAGTCCCGAGCAGGGGTCGCCCCCACGAGCACCGCCGGCTCCGGTGGCAGGGCCGCGGACCGTAGCCACGCCCCCAGCAGTGACATACGACGTAGGGCTTCCCCCGCTGCACCGCTCAGAGCGGTTGTGGGCACGCACGGGGGAGGGGCTTATAGAATAAGAACCAGCGCCGCCGATGGAACGGCGCGGGTGATTAGCAGAAACCGGCCCCCGCTGCTTGCATCCTCTAGTGTGAAGTGGGATTGAGCGTTGACTGCCTGCATTAGCCCCGTGAGCGTGGACTCCCTTACCCTAGTGTGTGATTGAGAGCGGCGTGAACCTGCGAGTGGAAGCGTGGTTGGTGAGTGCGTGCCCTTCCTTCCTCCCAGTTCAGGAACCTTGCATTCTGAGGTGAGTGCCCCGTGTTTTCCCTTCCCCTGTGGGACCCTTCGTGCACGTCCCGAGGTGACACCCTCACTCCCTGTGCCTTCGTGTGTGTGAGCGAGTGGAATTGGGGCAGCCTTGGTTTCTCGGTCAGTGGCGCCCTATGATGATAGGGGCCCGTTCTCTTTAATTAGAGGTAAGGGCCCAGCCACGATCCTGGTGGGCATTCTGTCTCCACGAGTGCCTTGCTCTGACCGGGTTAAACCAAGGCCGTGCGTGTTAGTGACCCATTGCCCTGCCCCAGTAACAAATGGGTGCAGTTCCTCCTTCACAGCAAGAGGTGTCATTGTGTAGCACGGCTGTTAGGGCTGCTGCTTGTTGTGCGGCACGGGCCACCCCTGGGCCACACTTAGGTGTAGTCAGACCACACTGACCCCAGTGCGTGTGTGAATGAGAGAAAGCGACGGACAATGATCTCTCTCGCTGTGAGTGAGAAATTGGCAGCCACTTAAACCTAGTGCATGGAAGTGCCACACGGCGTCCGTGTGCGTCACCCCCTTGTGCATCTGGCGAATGAGCATGGCACCGATTCTGCCTTCATCTTAGCTGGCCAACATAATGTGGATGTCAACTGCAAATGCTGCCACCTCCCTAAGCCCCTTTTCAGATCGCTGATTGATATATTTAAGAGACAATAGCTGCCCCAGGGGTTAAAACATCAGCCTGAGGCTTGGGAAGAACTGTGTTTAAATCCCTCCTCTGCCACAGGCTCTCTGTAGGGCCTTGGGCAAGCCACCTACGCTGCCTGTGCCTTAGTTCCTTCCCTGCGTGTAAAATGAGGATATCGGCATTTACCTGCCTTACGTGGGTGCTCCGAGGATAAGTCAAAGGAAGGTTGTGAGCTGGTCAGGTACTCTGGCGACAGGATTAGCAGTAGGGATGGGGCTATCGGTATCAGATTAATCTGATAATGCCAATAATTGGTGATATCGGATTAATCCGATAATACCGATAATATTGGTATCGGTATATCGTTTTTTTAACATTGCCGATTTTTTTGATCTTTAACAATGGCCACAATGTTAAAGATCCGAAAAATCGGAAATGTTAAAAAACCGATATACTGATACGATAAATCCAATATCGGATTTATCCGATACCGATAAAACCGGTAACCGATAATTCGCCGGTAGTCCCATCCCTAATTAGCAGGGCTCAGGGGGAAAAATAAAGCCTGGAGCCTCACCCCTTTCTGCAGGACTCTGCTTCCCCACCCTAGGAGGGAACAGGAATTGGGGGGTGGGGTGGGGGGCAAGACCCCACAACAGACCATCCCGAGGCCTCAGGAGCCCTGGACCTGAGGCTACCAGAACTTGCCTCCCCACAGGGCCCCTTCTGATGGTGGGTCCAGGGCCATGGCCCCAAACGGTCCTGCTTAGGCCAGTCCTGTGTGCCAGAGAATACCTTAAGAAAAAAACAACCAACCCAGAGATTCAATCCCATCTCTAATAGGAAACCTTAGCTAAAAGAAAGGGATGGTATCTATTCATTTAGCAGTTTGACGATGATCCACTCTTTACTCCTAGAAGCATCATTGCTGTGGCAGGTCCCTCTGTGCGTGAAACCCCCTCCTGCCAGATATTTACCTCAGTTCTTCCCTCCTCACCTTTAAAAAACATTGGAAGGCTTTTTCATTCTCTGGGTGCTTTTAGAGGATCCACTGCTGGTTTCCCTTCATGTATCTTTCCCCTATTCCTTCCTTTCCCCTTTTCTGTATTTGTATTTACTGTATTTTTATTGTATTTTACTGTATTCCACTGGCTCTTTCTTCCTGAACGCATTCTGCACAAACTCCTGGTTTTTACCCACAAGGCTATTCATGGCCTTGCTCCTCCCTATCTCTCAGCTCTCATTTCTCGCTACACTCCTCTCCGGGAGCTCCTCTCCTTCTCTGCCACCACCACTGCCTGGCTCGGCGGGCCTGAGGGCGCGGCCCAACTCGCATGTATATAAAGTAACTTTAAAGGTGCTTTTGCCCTTGAACCTTCCTCAAAATGGAGGTTGTCTGTGCTCACTGCACCCTCAATGATGGTTTACAAATGGGTATTTCCCACAGTTCCAACTACAAGCATTCAACAAGCAGAAAGCAAGTAATAAAACGCGCATGCAGAGGACTAAATTCCAAATGGCCAAGCCACAAACACACAAGACACCCCAAAATACAGCCTATTAAGCACATTATGCCATGCAAACAGACATTCTTCTAGATATATAACCAGTTCTTTTGGGCCCCCATAATCAATTCATGCTGCCCCCACCCCATAATCAGTTGAAGGTAGCCAACAGGGCAGCCTCATGGGGAGAGGTAGAGACACGGAGAGAGTGGGAAGAAGGGACAACCATGTGAGGGAGGAGGGGGGCATGGGGCAGGAGAGGGAGCATCTCTCGCTCACAAACACACACAATCCTTCTCACATAGACACACACTGACTCTGACACACAAACACCTACACACACACACTCTCACACGTACAAGTGAGAACGTATGGCGCCATCTCGAAGAACCTTTGTTTACAAGGTAGCAACCTTCTCACTGCAGCTATAGACTCGGAGGTGCAGATGATCTGGGGCTCTGGGGAAAAGATCAGGGGCTCCAGCCCGGTCAGCCCCCTTCCTAGCAACACCCCTGGTTACTAGGGGTGGGAATTCCGGATCTACCGGTATCCGATAATGCCGGTATCGGGCGTACCGGCATTACCGGATTCGACCCGGTAATCCGGACCCGGTACCGGATTGCAGCCATTTAAAAATGGCTGCAATGTAAAAAAATTTAAAGCCCCAGCAAAACAGTTTTTTTAAAAAAAACCCCCCCCGAGTCCGGGCTGCGCGGGTGGAAGGGGGGACCCCCCCCACCCACCCTGCCCAGCCTGGCTTTTTGTTTAAAAAAAGAACAGAGT
>QEPC01003849.1:4275273-4285332 GCA_003113815.1 Sphenodon punctatus | reverse complement strand
GGGAGGGGGAGGAATTTATTCCATTGGTTTCAATGGGGACACAGCGCCCCATTGAAACCAATGGAATAAATCCGGTACCGGTATACCGGATTTAATCCGGGAATCCGGTTTTCGTGGAACCGGGAACCGGTAAATCCGGTAGCCGGTAATGGGCCCGGGGTCCCACCCCTACTGGTTACACCCTATTGTGTGTAACAGAGAATTCACAGTAGAGACCACTATTAGGTATTTCAGATGAAAAAGAATTATCTTGTGGATATAATCACAACTCTACAGAATATAAGATCTAAACAGCAGGCAGGACCCTAATAAGTCATTAACAAGCAGATGACTAATATTACATTCCAATGTAGACTTAAAAGAAATCTTACATATTGATACAGGGATGTGTCTATCCGTAGTTGGAGTCTCATCTACTATGACAGCAGCAGCAGCAGCAGAATGGATCAGAAACCGAGCAAGTGACTGCACATGTTGTAGCTCAGTCATCAGAAGCGCCGGGTCGTGATGACAGAAAGTGTGTTTTAGACAAGCGGCTCCACACCCATCACCCCCCCATCCTGCATGTTGCAGGGCTGCATAGGACACCAACGGGGCCCTGCAACATGCATAATGGGGGGTTGGGGAGGTTGGATGGGTAACTCGTCTAAAAACACCCTGAGTGATTTCCAATCCAAAGGAAACCAACTCCCGCCGCTAGCAAAGAACCTTCCTACTCTTTTGATCCTTATTAGTTTAGGGATTGCTGCAGCTAGAGTCTGAGGCCCACAGAGGATTGCCACCTTTTTCCTGAGGAGTTAACCCCAAAAGATGCAGGGCCAGGCCAGAAGGGGCAGGGCAACGGGGACTCTCTCACTCTCTTTCCAACAGTTATTTATTTATTTAAATTTATACCCCACCCTTCCCTGGAGGCTCAGTGTGGCTTACAATAACGATAAAAAAACACAAAATAGAATAATATTTTTTTTAAAAAATCCCAGGAAAATCCCTTACAGAAAACTCACCCGCCTTGGCCAGAAACCCACCCACCTCAACCCTTATCCCTGACTGCCTAATGCGCACACAGACAAACCTCCCAGCTGGGCCCATTTAGTAACAGCCCTTTTCTAGTGGCTGAACAAAAAGCAGTAGCCAGCTCCCCTTGTAGAACCTAGAAAAGGTCAAGGATTCACATTTGGGCCTTGAAATAGGGTGCAGTTGTGATTGATTTCACTTGCTCTTATTTAAAACAACAACAAGGCCTCTGTGCACTGAGCTATGAGAGAGTCCGAGAAGCCACACAGGAGAAGACGCATCTGGAATGTAGGAAAAACTTTAGACTTAATGGGAGGGACTCCCACTTAGTGGGGAGGACTTTATACTTTACACCCATCTGTGTGTCCAGCACAGCTGATTGTGCAGGGATGGTGCAGGACAAAGTAGAGGGTAATACTGTGATAGAGCTATGAAACAAATCCTGGCAAAACAAAGGTTCACGTCTAGCTTATGAAAGGGATTATTGAACAGCAGGAACAGCTCTGTTAGCTTAGGCATCTGCATCGCACCATTAAAATCACAAACACTCTAACCATCAGGGTTTCTCAATCAATCGATCAATCAAATTTATTTATGGCATCCGCCAAACATTCATCAGGGGTCCTAGTTTTCTCTTTGTGATAGAAAACCAGAGGAGGACACAGCGAGCGTGGGGCAGTGAGGACACTGAGTGGAGCTGAGGGGAGGCAGCCTGAAGGCATGTGCTGTGGAGGGGCAGGGACTCTGCATGTGGGGGATTGCCACAAATCTCCTGTGGGTTGGGGGGGGGCAGGGGGGCACTATGGATTGGGGAAGTCAGGTCTTCTGGACCTTGTGAAGAGGGGAGCAGGAGGTGGGACTATTTGGGTCCTTAGTGGCTTCCCCAAGTGCCGGCCTGTATATGGCCCCACTTTCGGGTTGGCAGAGCGGTCCAGGGCCAGGCTGGGAGGAGGAAGCAGCGAGTGCAGGGCAGTGGAGGGGAAGCAACCTCAAGGCATGTGCTGTGGGGGGAAGAAGCTCTGCATTTGGACGGGTGCCACAGACTTCAATTGATTTATTTATTGGACTGTTGGTGGGACAGGGAGCTGCAAAACTGCATAAAAATGAAAATATTACAATAATGTGTGATGTTCTAAGTCGTACGTATATATATTGTGGTGAGGGAAAGTCAACGAGCATTTACGTTTAATGACAGAAAAACAGATTTTGGGTTTTTTAATCAGCGAATTTATGGTTTTTTATCAAAGAATTTCCAATTTTTGCTGCAGAAAACTAGGATCCCCGCTAATCATAAAATTGGAATGGTATGTCCTATCAGTGTGAAAAGTGGTAGGAAGGATTTCCTGGGTGAGGTGTGAAATGCGTACAAATGTTAAGTCAATCAGTTAAAAATGAGTTACAGCCTAGGCCCAGTACCTACCTTCAAGCACTGAAAGAGGGAGCTTGGGGAAAAAGAGCAGAGATCAGGGTGTGCACTCAAGGAGAGGCCATGGATCCATAGCATAGATTCATGATCTGGATCCTCCCCTTCCTTCCCCTATCCTAAAGCACACGTCTTAACCAGACCCACCTGTACATTTTATTCAGCCAGCAGGACTGAGCTTGACTAATTTTCAAAGTGGCCCATGGGAGGGAAAAGCTTGCCCTTCCCTGCCTATGTCATAGGTCGACTTCCTATCATCGAGATCCAGGATTTGGCTCACAGGCTGGAGTTGTCAGCTGGTAATTTATTTGTAAATCAGGAGACTGTCTTGTGATGTGCAAATTAACCAGTGAGATTGGAGAATTCATTTGCATACCATGGGAACTGCAGGCAAGATTCCTTTAGATGCCAAAAGAAGCAGTAGCCAGAGAGGATCACAAACTAAACTGGAAAGGAGGGGCTGTTGCCAGGACAGAAATATCCGAGTTAGGACACAGGCTGGAGTAGTTCCTTCCACTCTGCTCAGTGTGCGTCTTGCCTCGGCTGCAGCACAGTGACTGATCCGTTTGGGATCATCAGACACTTTAGATGCTGACTTCCTAGTGTGGACTCAGCGGAGAGAAACAAAGAGAAAGGGCTTGGAATGCAAGACCGACAAGAAAAGGTTCGAGGAGCAGGACGTGTTCAGCCAAAAGAGGAAAAGGCTGGAAGGGGGAGATGAAGATTTTCAAAGCCAGAGCAGGCTGTTATTGGACATTGTTTGTTTGTATTTGTGGTGGCTGAGGCAGGGGTGGGGCAGGTGCTTGAGGGTGTTTAGTGAGGAGGCCTTGGGGACTGATCACACTCAGCGCTCCGGGAGCCAGTGCAGCCTGTGGATCCTGTGGCTTTACTTTGCCTGCTCCTTCTGATCACACTAACCAGCCAGGCTGCCCCACGTCCCATCTTTGTGTCAATTCAAAGGGCCTTGAAGTAGGACTGGACAAGGTGGAAGGTAAAGGTGACCAGGTTCATGACTGGTGCTGGCTTCAGTTAGCGACCTCATAAAGGGTGATGACATCACGCTGAGCTCACAGAGACAGCAAGACTCTGTTGCCTGGGGAAGCCGCCCATCTGTGTCCATTTGTGTTGAGGTGGCTGAGGAGAGAAGAGCTCAATGCTGCTGCTGAACGATAAAGAGTCTGTGACTGTGAGAGGACCTTGAGCAGGGCTGGTCTTAGCCCTGATGGGGGCTGGGCCAAAGGGCTGAGTCCAGATGCCAGAAAGGGCTGAGGTGCAGGGAGCCATGCTGTTCCCTGGTCTTGAGAGGTGGGAAGGGGGAGCTGTGCTGTCTTTAGCCCCAGGAGGAAAGCTGTGCTGCCCTAGGATCAGGGGGACAGGGCACAGGAACTCATCCTGCTCCTACTTCTCAAGCTCCTATGGCCCTGCTGCCACTGCTTGTGAGGGGCCGCTGGGGACTGGAGATTCAGGGGTGAGAATAAAAGAGACTTTCTCTGATCAAGTCAAAGGGCCCCCAGTGCTTTCTTAACTCCCCCTCTGTCCAACCTCACTTCTCTTCTTTCTATAGGGCACAGGATCAACAATGCTTCCTACCCATGCAGGGGCAGTTTTCTTGATTTGAGGAGCTTCAGGGAAGCAAAAGCCAAACAGGAAAAAGTGATCATCGCTTCATGACAATGGAAACTTTACAGATGTGGCTGCCCACACTCCGATGCAATCTGCTGGCTCAATACACCAGCGTTTCCTGGCCAGAACCACCCCCTAGGGCCGGGTTGAGGGCGACATGGCTCCAAAAGAAGTATGCAGATGGAGTCTTGGGGGAGCCTTTGTCAATTTGGGTCTCACTCTAACCCAGTTCTGGTCTCTATCCCAGCTTGGGAGGAGGCTTAGATTCCAGATAATGGTGAGCGACCCAGAGCTGAAAGAGTAGAGAAACTGCCTGGAGCTCCTGGATGGTGTTTCCCAATCAGGTCTGTCCCTCTGTCAGGGAGTGACAAGGTTCCCAGGCTGGTGGGGAGCGGGTGTCTCCAACAGACCAATGATCAGAGAGAGATCCTTCCTAAGGACATAAATGCTGCACTGAGCAGACCAATGGCACCTCCGTGGGATCTGATGCCAGAGGCTTTGCCCCTGTCCCCAAACTGATCTGCTCTACCCTCCATCCTCACCAGAGCTCATTCTTTGCTTTGCAGGGCCTGGCTCCCCACAGTGTTTTCCTGACTAGAGCATCTGCATTGCACATAGGGCAGTGCCTGGCATTGCAGTGCCCAGAAGGAGAAGGCAAGGAGAGTCGTGATGCAGAGCTGCCTTCTGCCTGACTAGGGCTCAGATCCCTGCCCGTCACAAAGCAGCACATGGTAGGAAGACGTCAGGAAGGGAATGCTAACTTGTGTTCTGGGCATTCAGAGCCTGGGGATTATTATACCCAAGAGGGAGACATGCCTCTGGTGTCCTGGATTTGTGGAGGGGGAAGGAGCTTGCCAAGGCTTGGTCTTGGCTATTCAATTCAAAGGAGGGGGGAGGGTGAGCCCCAGGAAATGTTCCCAGTAGGAGGGTGCATCCCAAAGTGTGACAGACCAGGAAAAGGCCAATCTTGGCTATTTCACGACTGGAAACAAAAGCCAGAAAAACCCCTGGATGGTTTATTTGGCACTCTTGAATGAGTTTCCTGTCTCAACCCGTCCTGGTTACAGATTAAATCGGAAGAACGCCTGACTTACTAGAGAGGCAGGATGGTCCAGTATTTGGGTGCTAGCTGGAAACTAAGGATCAGCTCCTTCCTCTGGCAGGGGATGTGGCATTTTGGGCAGGCTTCCTGATTTTTCCTTATTTACAAACCATGCACTGCCAGTGTCTCTGTGCTTGGTTTCCCCCATGAACCAATGTCATTTTGAGTGCTGGATGAGATACTTTAAATATCTATAACCCTAGTATTTCTTGATTTAGTTCTAGAAGACTTGGACCAAAGACCATGATTTATTAAATATAACAAGCTTCTCTGGCAAGGGAGTGCTTGGGCAAGGGGGGATTGGAGCACATCAATAGGTGACACACACCATCCCCCTGGGGTGGAACTCTGGGCCATCTACAGCGGGAGAACGTTCCTGAGACACCCCCCCTGCTTGAACAGGTATTTGAGGGCTGTGGAGGCTGAAGGGCCCTAGGGCTTAGGAAGATTAATGCTGGAGAAGGCTTTACTCAGCCCCGTCACCTGCTGTTTGTATCCCCTTTGCTCAGATGTTTGAGTGATGATGTAGTGGCTGTAGGAGCCTGGGAAAGAGCAGGGGTGGCCTCAAGCTGGGCTCAAGAGCAGGGTGGCTGCTCAGGGCCCTGCCTGACTGTTCTGGGGCCCGACGATGGCTCTTGGCCTTGAGTGGATGCTCTGGAGCGGCCGGGCTCCCACCACGCCCCTAATGGGACTGTCTGTCCTTAAGGCTCCATGGATAGAGCTGTAACGGCTTGTGAGTGTCGGCCCCGCCTTCTCCCACCCTGATGTGCTGCTGTGCCCAACGGGGGAGTGAGAGCTGCCCTTGGGAGTGGGGTACCTCAGAGTGGCCTGAGGTGGGGGCTCTAGGCTCAACTCTTCCCCCTCCCAATCCTGAGCGGTGACAGCAGCAATGGTCTGAATCGAAGCCACATCAGACTCCTGTCACTGAGCCACAGGTTTTTTTTGCTGGGGCCCTCATCTCTGCTGCTGGCCCGAGGAACCTCAGAGTGGGGAGAATGAAGACCTAGTGAGAGCGCCCCCCCCCCGTGCTGTGGTATGACCCATCATGGCCTGGCCCAGCCCAGCCCCTGCTTCAAGGCTCTACCATTGCCACTCAAATGGGAGTGGGGGAGGGGATCCCAACTCATGGTCCCTGTTTCTGGCTGTTTCTAACACTGCCATTGGGGGAGGGAGGGGAAGTGGGCAGGGCAATTTCTGAGCCCCTGCTTCAGATGTTTGCAGCCACTTCCTGGCCTGCCTTCTCTATCCACTACCTGGTGGCTGGGTCCCCTCCAGAAAGCAGAATAGCCTGGGGGTGGGGTTCATGTTCATGAATGAGTTGCTGCTGGACCCCACCCCCCCAATGGTGGCTGGAGCTGCTGTTGGTCCTGACCGGGTCCCTTCCCCACGGACAGTTGGGCTGCCTCCCCCCCCTCAACAAGTGGAACCAATTTCTCCTCCCACCCCCATTTGGGGCGGTTTTGGGGTGTAGGGTGAGTATGAGTGAAAACTTCTGTGTGCGACATGCTCCTTTCTGCCACACTGCCCATGGCTAAACGGGCAGGTTCATGGTAAGGGAGTGAGGCCATGCAGGCCCCACAAATTCTAAGGCCACATTGAGTAGAGCTGGGACAACTGCAGAAGTAAAATAATTCAACTGAGAGAGACCTCTCTGTTTTGGCAGATGCAGAGGACCGGGGGAAGATGAATGCTGAGACACTTGCAGCTAGAGAAGATTTTCTTGTGGGCCGCCTGCCTGAAGGGTCTGCAGGAGTCTAGGGTGGGTCCCCGTCTGCCTGAAGGATCTGCAGGAGTCTAGGGCGGGCCTCTGCCTGCCTGAAGGGTCTTCAGGAGTCCGGGGTGGGCCTCCACCTGCCTGAAGGGTCTTCAGTAGTCCGGGGCGGGCCTCCGCCTGCCTGAAGGGTCTTCAGTAGTCCGGGGCGGGCCTCCGCCTGCCTGAAGGGTCTTCAGTAGTCTGGGGTGGGTCTCCGCGTGCCTGAAGGGTCTTCAGTAGTCCGAGGTGGGCCTCCGCCTGCCTGAAGGGTCTTCAGTAGTCCGGGGCAGGCTGCCACCTGCCTGAATGGTCTTCAGTAGTCCGGGGCAGGCCACTGCCTGCCTGAATGGTCTGCATTAGTCCAGGGCAGGCCGCCGCCTGCCTGAATGGTCTGCAGTAGTCCGGGGCGGACCGCTGCCTGCCTGAATGGTCTGCAGTAGTCCGGGGCGGGCCGCTGCCTGCCTGAATGGTCTGCATTAGTCCAGGGCAGGCCGCCGCCTGCCTGAATGGTCTGCAGTAGTCCGGGGCGGGCCGCTGCCTGCCTGAAAGGTCTGCAGTAGCCCTGGGTGGGCTGCCGCCTGCCTGAAGGGTCTGCAGTAGGCCGGGCCGGGCTGCCGCCTTCCAGAAGGGTCTTCAGGAGTCCGGGGCGGTACAGTTGGGCTGCCTGTCCCCCACCCCCCAGCTATTGGAAGAGATGTCTCCACCCTGCCCCATTTGGTGCGGTTTTCTGGTGTAGGGTGAGTATAAGAGTGAAAGCTTCTGTGTGCAAGATGCTCATTTCTGCCACACTACCAATGGCTAAATGGGCAAGTTCATGGTAAGGGAGTGAGGCCATTTGGGCCCCACAAATTCTAAGGTCAGGTTGAGTAGAGCTGGGACAAAAGCAGAAGTAAAAAAATTCAACTGAGAGATACCCCCCTGTTTTGGCAGATGCAGAGGACTGGGGGAAGATGAATGCTGAGACACCTGCAGCTAGAGAAGATTTTCTTGAGGGCCGCTTGCCTGAAGGGTCTGTAGGAGTCTGGGGCAGCTGTGGAAGCATCATTTGGTGTGTGATTATCATCCCTCCAGAAGGGGAACTATGAACCGAGTGAGGAGCAACGTGAATGGAAGTCCGTGACTTGGTATGTTGTAGACATTGCTATATGATGGCTATAAAGGCATCTGAGACTTCTCAAAGAAACAGTAAAAACTGTAAGCAATGGTTATCCTATAAAGACTTATAGTCAGGGTGGGCAGCTGGCATTCTACAAGCTGATTTTATTTGACTAATACAATTAATTGTAATTTTAATGACAAGGTAACTGCTTTAAATTTGGTTCACAACCCATTTTGCAGCCTCTGCCATCCTCCCCCCTGCCACCCACTGTCCCAGGAAACTATCTGGTAGGGATGGGTGTCTGGAGGGAATTACGGATCCAGAGCTTTAATTCTGGATTTAATTATGGCGTTACGGATCTGTATTTAAAGCAATTAAAAATAATTAAAAATAATTAAAACCATTGCGCCTACACAAATGGCCATTGGGCCATTCTGCACATGCCCAGCCTTTTCCAAAATGGCGGTGGCTCATGCACAGAATGATCCAGTGGCCATTTTGTGTGCAAGGTTATTTTAAAAAATTATTTACAGATTTCAAACCGAACCACAACAGGCGTGTTGTGGTTCCGTACAGATTAATCCATAACTGTCCGTTACGAGCAGGTATGGATTAATCCAAATCTGTAACGCCCCGTCCATCCTATCTGGGAAATGGAGACTCCAACCAACATGACCTGGAATCTGAGAAGAGTGAGGAAGAATGAGCACCCTGCCAGGAACCAGAAAGGAAATGCACGGGGAAGAAAAGCTGAAACTTTCCCTCTGCTGTTTCTGACAGGGTGGCTGGCTGTAGGGAAGCCCCCAAGCAGCGCCTTCACAAGGACAGGCAGATTCCCTTCAGTCAGGAGAAAATGCCTTCGGGGCCAGTACACTAGTTGTCCTGAAGGACTCTGTGAAGCACTCCATGACCACAGGCTGCCTGTACCAGAGTATTTATTCTGTAATGGCAAGTGAAGATGTGGCAGCTCTGCAAATTTCCTGGAGGTGGCTTTGCCTAACAAAGTTGCATTGGTCACCCTCTCCCGCTTCCTTCTGGGAAAGTTTAGAAGCTTGATATACTTCCATAATAATTTCCCCAACATCTAGCCAAGGTACTCCTCAATCCCTTCCTTCTTCTCTTTTTATGCCCAAATGAAATAAGCAGGGCAGAATTAGTCCTAAAGGACCTCGAACTGCTGCTCCTGAGGCTGCTGTGGATTCAGGCAAAACAAAGGTAGTGAGATCTCCTGCCTCCCTATGAAAAGCTGAACTGATCCCTCCTTTCTTCCAAATAACAGGATGAAGGACCAGTCTATCACTGTGGAACTAACATGATCTGGGTCTGATGACCGAGCTCCCGCCTCCAATATTCTTCTGGCTAGTGAGATGGTGACCAGAAACTGAATCCTGATCATCCTAAAGTACAACAGTACTTGGGAAAGAGGTTCAAAGGGAGCCCAAATCATTGTCCAAAGTTTGACATTCAGTCTCCAGGAGGGAAAGCGGTGACACACAGGAGGCCAGAGCAGAAAAGAAACCTTCACAAATCTTTTCACATGAGCGCAAATGGCCAAGGATTCCTATTCTCTGCAGCAAATGATGTTGAGTGTGGCTGCTCACTGTACTTGTCTTGAGATCCATTTTGAGACCCTCCTGAAGAAAGTGAAGCATTCCATGGAATGTGTCCATTTATTATTATTAGACATTTATAAAGCGCCAGTCGCCTGACCTGGTGCTGTACAGAACATAGAATTAGACGCGGTCCCTGCCTGTGGCTTACAATCTAAGAGACAAAAACAAAGGGGGGGGAGACAGTGGGAGAGACAGGGGAGAAGACAGAGAAACATTCAGGCGGATGCGAAGTCTCAGGTGCGTGTGCTTGGCTTGGTTACAATGAAGTCGGTAGCAGCAGTCAGCAGAGGAGGGCTGACAGTAAGAGTAAGGGGAAAGGCTAGCGGGCATTGGGAAAGGCAGCATGGAAAAGGTGGGTCTTGAGGATGGATTTGAAGGAGCGGAGGGAGGAGGCAAGGCGGATGTGGGCAGGGAGGGAGTTCCAGGCATGTG
>QEPC01003849.1:4250163-4273181 GCA_003113815.1 Sphenodon punctatus | reverse complement strand
AGAAACATTCAGGCGGATGCGAAGTCTCAGGTGCGTGTGCTTGGCTTGGTTACAATGAAGTTGGTAGCAGCAGTCAGCAGAGGAGGGCTGACAGTAAGAGTAAGGGGAAAGGCTAGCGGGCATTGGGAAAGGCAGCATGGAAAAGGTGGGTCTTGAGGATGGATTTGAAGGAGCGGAGGGAGGAGGCAAGGCGGATGTGGGCAGGGAGGGAGCCGTTGTCACGGCCACAAACTCCTTCCATGTTGCTGCATGTACCTTGTTTGTGGATGCTCACCAAAATAGTGTGTAATCTCTGAGTAACTGAAGGACACGAGTTTGGATCTTTCTGCATATATTTCTGTATGTATGTAACCCGTGTCCACTGGAAATTTAATCTTTGTGAAATGTTGAGTAAAATGATAAAAAAAATTACAGCCCAGAGTTGTAATGTAGAAATGATCAAATGTAACTATACGAGTGACAGAAAGGGGCCTGGGCCATACAGATTCAATTAAGGTGAATACACAACTCTGCCTTGGGAACAGTGGGCGCTAACACCGCAATGCTGATGTGCAAAATGACATGCAGAGCCTTAAGGGGGCTGGGGGAGACACTCCAGATAGCGAGCAAACAGGGTGGTTGTCAATTTCACAAGAACTGGAGACACAGAAGGAGAATTATTAAATGAACATGAACTGATAAAAACTTTAAAAGTTATTTAAGAACGGATATGTAATTTTGTTCTACTTGTGGCCATCTAAGAGAGGAGAACCCAACCAGCAATTTTGTTCTACTTCCAATCAGAGGAATGGAGACCATCTCATGAGATTGAGGTGAAAAGAACTTGGCTTTATAGACTTAGAAAACAAAGGCAAAGAGAAGATATGAATGGCTGCTGCTGGTTGGGTGTTGGGGTGAAGTTGCCGCCGCGAGGTGGGGGTGGGCAGCTTTCTGAGTCCCAGCCAGTGACTGACGCAAGCGTCACCTGCCTGACTCGCCTGCCCTGCACCGCTTCGAATCCCTGTCGCGTCGCACTTCTCCGCCTCGCGGTCCCTCCTGCCTTGCACGCCGCACTGCCGCTGCAATGCTTGGGAGAGAGAGAACGCCGGCGCAGTCTTCACTAATTCCCGCGTGACCGCAGCGGGGGAAATGCGTGTGTCAGGGAGGCGGGGCTTGAAGGTGAGGCGGGGGCCCACAGGAAAGTTCCTGTTGGAGGGGGGCAAGGGGATTTTCCAGAGGGGCCGTGCAGGCAGCTGGGGCTGTGTCGGCTGATTGATGGAGGGGCGGGGCCAGCCCGTGAGATCACTCCGCTGCACTCCGAGTCAGTTGGAAGTCCCGGAGCTGAGCTCCGGTGCACTCCCCCTCCACTACACCCCTGGGTACAAGAGCAAATGGACACAGCCTGGAAATTAGAAGAAGGCTTTTACCCATCAGAGCAGTAAACTACTGGAATAAGCTCTCAAGGGTAATGGAAAGACCCTGAATAGCCTGATAACACACACCTCATGAATGATATTTCAGGGGAAAGCATCTCTTAAAAAAACACCAAAGCAAACAAAAAAACCAAACCCAAGAAACATTTTTTGTTTTGTTTTTCCTGAAGCATCAAAGTTTGTCAGCAAGTGGAAAATGGGGCTGACGGGGTATTCTGATGCCTGGAGACAGGTACTTATCTGTTGGGACCTGCCCACATGCTCAGGGTCTAACTGATTCCCAGATTTAGGGTTCGGAACAAATTTCCCTTGGGTCAGATTGGCAGTTGACTTGGAGGGTTTGGGGTTGGTTTTTTTTGCCTCACCTGCAGTGGGGGTGTGACTCACTTGTTTGAGTCATCTGGATGTTTCTTCTATAAGATTGTCCCTGTGATTGCATCATTGGTCCCGATCTCTACTTGTAACCGATTTTTGATAAAGGCTCTGTTTCGGGTTGAATAGATTTTGCGTGTGTATGTGTTCTGGCTGTAGTCGATTCTGCATCGGTGCGAGGGCTGGACTAGGTGACCTTTAAGATCCCTCTCAACTCTCTGACCATGCCTGAGAGGAGAGCCCGCCAGCAATGGCTGCAGAGAGACTATGCTAAGAATGACTTAATGGTGACCTACTGAATTAAGAATGATTCAATTTAAGTCGAATTGCATTGTTAACCTTCTGGTTTTTTCTGTAAGCAACTGTAGCTCTTAACTAATTTTATTTACTTTAACTTGAATTTGATTTCTTTTATAAAGCTTTCTTTTACTCTAAAGTTGGTGTGCGTTCATTTGCTGACACTGGATACAGAATTCTGGAGAGTTCCCCGAGTAGGTACAGAAGTGACCCTAACCCAGTACATTTTCGACAGTTGGGGATGTTCCTAAATTAGACGGCTAAAAGCTTGCACTTGTGAATCTGGCCTGAACTGCTTGGATTCACACGTCCTCCTGCAAGAGTTGGCAGAGAGCCTCTGGGTTGTAAGAACAAGAGGCTCCCTTCTTTTCCTCAGGCCTCCCTAGCTGGGCACATTTCCCCTGCAGCCAGGTAGCCGGGTATGAGGCAGAGCCCTTCATGGCTCCTGCCTCTCTGGTTGTCTCCTTGCTTCCCAGTCAGCCACCCCCGCTACGGAGCTCCAGGCTCAGTCTTTCAGTTCCTGGGCTGGCTCAGCCATGCTCAGTCCAGCTGGCCCTACTCAGCAGGCGTGTGCATTTTGTTTGTTTTCTGTTTAACTCAAACAAACTTTTTTGATTTTGTTTAAGGTAAACAGAAAACATAAACAGATTGAAAAACCAATGACATTTTGTCTACATTTCATTTGTTTTGCCTGACAGTGGCTGCTGCAGTGAGGATGTCAGGAAAAACAGTGTATCAATTCTAGCCAGGGGAAAGGAAGGGAATGGGAGAGCATGATAGGAATCTCTACTGTCCAGATAGAACTGCTAAGACATCAGGGGTTTATACTGCTAAAGTCTTATAATTGTTGTACTGGTGTTCATATAAAGACACTATGTTAAAAGATTGCAACTTCATCTATGGTATCCTCATGCCCATAGAAAGAGAGATTGGCAAACAGAGCTATATTGCCCACTCCATGCTGAAAATGATCTCGCTTCTTAAGATCCTTTGTTTCTACAAAAGGAGTTCTCTTCTCTCTGAACTCTACTCTGGCCTTTTTCCTGTAGCACACATGGTAGAGAACCATTTAAGGCCCCCTATTTAAGGGACGCACAGCAAACAGGAACTGTCTCCGCAACATAGGCACTGCCTAGCACAGCCTGTGGTCAGAGACTCCCAGCCCTCCATCACCTGTGATCCAGCTCCTAGCCCTCCAGTCTCCCATGCTCCAGCTCCCAGCCCAAATCACCAGTGTCTAAGGAACAAGCACCCAAGGTGTGAAGATCAACCCCTAGTCCAAACAGAGTCTTTATAAATCCCCTTCAGGGTATTAGAAGGAAGGGTCCCACCTGAAGATCCCATGTAGTTGAATCCTCTCACAGCAGAGCTTCCCAGCTGCTATCAGCTGTGAAATCCCACTAAGGCTTTAAACTCAGGAGTCTCCCAGTTTGAGCCTATACAGAGGCCTCACCACAGCCTTGCCCTAGACCTCCTTTCAGTTTCATCTCCCTCCACCTCTTTGATTGAGAGCTAGAGTTCTTAAATAACCATAAGACCCTTTGCTAACTGGGTCTACAAACTACAAACTAAGAAACTGCAAACTAACTGGGTCTATGAACTACAGCTATCTTAATCTGCACCAGGGGTGAAACTAGTCTGTGGCAGCCACTGAACATCATGGGAAAGGGCAAATGCCACCTCTCCACTCAGTTCCTGAACTAGGAAAGAACACAAGTAGCTGTTAACACTCTAGCCATTGCATTAAACATGCCTGTGTATAAACAATTACAAAACTGGCACCATTTTAGATTTCCTTAAATTGTCGGACACAATTGACCCGTAATTATCTTCAGTGTTCACTAAAGCCTAGAGTCCTCTTTTGTTCATTAACTGTGAATCTTTGTCTATGCAATTCTCTAACCTGAGTTTCAGCTAACTGAGTGGTCACTAGGAAAATCTGTTCTGCTAAGCTTAGTCATGCTAAGGGTGCCATTAGATTCATGTTCTGCATGTGTGGTGCATATTTCTGGGTCCTGGGTCTTGTTGGTTTTTTAAAATCATTTTCCTCCCTTTATTAGATTGCAAATTTGAAGATTCTAGCATCTAAGGATGTCAGACATAGGGTTACCACTCCTGCAAGTTTGATCCACAGTATCAAGGTTTTCATACATTTTCTCTGGGTTCTAGGAGAAGACGTGATTTCCCTGGATTATCCAGGGACCTTTTTTCAGAGGGAGGCGAGCCCGCATTGGAAAGGGGCAGGCTGAAAAAGCTCCCCTGCCCCCTTTTAGACATGGCTCCACCCCCTGTGGAGCTTTGTGACGTCATGATGCCCCAAAGGAGGCATAGCCACATCTGAATTGGGGTGGGAGAGTCTTTGCCCCATCCCTGCTGGCATGGCCCCAGTCTCTGTATCAACGTTTCAGGAAAGGTAGCAACCTTTGTCAAACCCCTTGCAGCAGAAAAACAATACCACCAACAAAAATCTACAATTCATGTACTTAGAAATGTGTTGTTGACTATATAAGGTTGTAATACCTACTGCATGATAACTGCAAAATGAATGTGCAATAAAAGTGTACAAAAATCTGCAGGAAGGTCACTGGTAAAGTATTAGCATGAGAGGTTTCAAGAGAGATCAGTTATGTTTGTTATCATCTTGATAAGAATATTTAAACAAATACCAGTTAAACCCCATTGTGTGTAACAGAGAATTCACAGTAGAGACCACTATTAGGTATTTCAGATGAAAAAGACCTTATCTTGTGGATATAATCACAACTCTACAGAATATAAGATCTAAACAGCAGGCAGGACCCTAATAAGTCATTAACAAGCAGATGACTTATATTACATTCTAATGTAGACTTAAAAGAAATCTTACATATTGCGATAGGGATGTGTCTATCCGTAGTTGGAGTCTCATCTACTATGACAGCAGCAGCAGCAGCAGAATGGATCAGAAACCGAGCAAGTGATGCACGTGTTGTAGCTCAGTCATCAGAAGCGCCGGGTCGTGATGACAGAAAGTGTGTTTTAGACAAGCGCCTCCACACCCATTACCCCCCCAATCCTGCATGTTGCAGGGCTGCATAGGACTGTTTCGTGCACCCCTGAAACATGCACGATGGGAGTGTGGGAGTGGGGGTGTGGGTGGGGGAGGCACTCGTCTAAAAACACCCTGAGTGATTTCCAATCCAAAGGAAACCAACTCCCGCTAGCAAAGAATCTTCCTACTCTATTGATCCTTATTAGTTTAGGAATTGCTGCAGCTAGAGTTTGAGGCCCACAGAGGATTGCCACCTTTTTTCTTGAGGAGTTAACCCCAAAAGATGCAGGGTCATGCCAGAAGGGGCAGGGCAACGGGGACTCTCTCACTCTATTTCCAACAGTTTATTTATTTATTTATTTAAATTTATACCCCACCCTTCCCTGAAGGCTCAGCCTGGCTTACAATAATTATAAAAAGCACAAAATATAACAATAATATAAAAAAAAAATCTCGGGAAAATGCCTTACAAAAACCCCACCCTCGGCCAGAAACCCACCCACCTCAACCCTTATCTCTGACTGCCAAATGCTTTGCTTTAGGCGGAGCAGCGATCAGCTGGGGGAGTCACGCACATATGCTGGGCAGCTAGAGAGGTGCGCGGTGGCTGTGGCGGGCGCCTGAGACGTGCAGTAAGTAACTATTGAAATTGACTAGTCTAGTCAGTTTCAATACCGTACAGTCTGCCTGCGATCCGGGGCTCCAGGGAAAAGATCTGGGGCTTCAGCCCAGTCAGCCCACCCCTAGAGATGCCTCTGCAACAGAGAATGTCAGAGTGTGCGCCGCCCTTTGAACGAATGTGCCGGTAGGGGCTTAGAGTGGATTCCTCTTGCAGATGAGGGCGAGAGCCAGGTGTCAGGTGAAAGCTGGGTTGCCATAGATGAAAATTTTGAGAGGACGCTTATGAGAAATACAGGTTGCAGGGCTGCACTGGAGGCAATGCAGACCTGCAACCTTTCTCATAAGTGTCCTCTCAATATTTGCATATATGGCAACCCTAAAATCAGCAAGGTTTTTCAAACTGAGGGCAACTCAAGATGCATTTTGCAACAGGGGAACACACTCCTGAGGGGCCCTGGAGACCACTGCATTGGGGTCCTGCTCAGAGGGAACCCTGCCATTGCTACTCAAAAGCATCCTGTTTCGAGGCCCTTTTCACATAGGTCGCAGTCGGGGTGGGGACGGGTGTGCACCAGCGGTGGGTGTGCGGCCATTCCCACGGGCACACCCACCTCCACGCATGGCACAACCGGCATTGGCACCTGCTGCTCCGTGTGTGGGTGAGGGGTGGAGGTGGGTGGCGGGCGGGAGCACGCATGCACCCCCACCCACCGTTGGCGGCATTTTCATGGGCACTTCCCCCAAGGGGGGGGGGGCACCTGTGTGAAAAGGGCCTAAGACAACAAACCTAAATCTGATTGTATTAAATATCGGTATAATTTTTTTTTTTTTATAAAATACACATTTCTAGGTGGGGAAAAACATGCAATAAGTAGCTTCAAACTCTGCCTATTAAACTTACATAGTTTGTGCTGACAAGTGCGAATGGAGTTTGCCTGCTCTTGCACTATAGAAATGATGGACCCTGGTTGCACGAGGAGAGGTTTGTGCAGTCTGGCCTGGCAGCAGATTGCCATGAGGCGATTCGGCCTGCGGTGTCCCAACAAGTTGGATGGCCCTGTAATTAGAATCTCCTTTATCCACAGTTCTGAGTCTCAATGCAGTCTAGCAATAGCTTGTTCTCTGATGGAACTAGATTTGTTATAATATCAGTGGAATTCATTGAAGATTAGAGGTAGAACTAGGGGGTTTAAAAGGCTTGCGTCCACTTATAGGTGGCCCCTGGCTGCCCACCTTCTGGAAAGCAACTGCTTTGTGTGATGTTCCCAGGCACCCAGCCAGCTGCTGGGGAGAAAGAAGATCCCAACCACCCCGCCCTCCTGTGGAACAGTGATGGGACTCTACCAGATCTCACCAGTCCCAAGTAGTACACAACTCTGAGTAATACCCGGCCTTTACCCTTAAAAACAAACAAACAAACAAACACCCAGTTGAAGGAACTAGGTATGTTTAGTCTAGCAAAGAGGAAATCAAGGGGAGACATGATAGCTAAAGAGCTGCCAGAAAGAAGATGGTGAGGAATTTCTTCATCCGTGCAGAGGACAGGATTAGAAATAATGGGCTCAGGTTACAGGTGGGATGATTTTGGTTAAAGATCAAGAAAACCGGCCTAGCAGTGCAGCCATGGAAAAAAGTTACCTAGGGAGGCCATAGGGCTCTCCTTTGCAGGAGGTTTTCAAACAGAGTCTGGACACCATCTGTCAGGGATGCTGTCGCTGTACTCATCTTGCATCCAAGCAGGGGCCCTTGTGATGTATGATTCTTCAACTTTGCTACTTTCGGACAAGTTCAACTGCTATTTGAGATTATTTTTTTATACAACCCCCCCGCCACCCCCCCATATGCTGTGTGTGCAATTGATCTGCTGGCTCCGTGGAAGCCAAGATGATTAGATCATCGTAGCTATATGCTGTGAAGTATTATGAACAAAGGTCAAGCACGAGTCACTTCCCGTTACTCTGGCTGACATGTGGCTGCCTTTGAATGAGTCATAATCTCGACACGCTGCTTGGCAAAACCTGTGGGTTTTAATCAAAACAGGTTTTGTGTTTTTTAAAAAAACAAAAACAAAAAAAAACCTCGCATAAGCACAATAAAGGATCTTAAAGGGACCTCATCTGATCCACGGAGTTCTCAAATGGCAATTCCTGGCGGTTGTTTTGTTGTTGTTTTAAAAAAGAGCAACATCAGTAGAAAAGATTGGATGTGGCTTCTGGGAAACTTCAACCGAAGCTCTTTATTTTTAAAGGGATAATTTAGGTTCGGAGTCTGGGGGTGGTTTTGGATCCGGGCCTCCGTCTGGATTGGCAGGTGGAGGCGGTGGCTAAAGCCGCCTTTCACCAGCTGTATCTGGTGTAGAGGCTGCGTCCATACATCTCCGGCCCGTCCTGGCCACTCTTATTCACGCCTTCATCACCTCGAGGCTAGACTACTGCAACGCGCTCTACGTGGGGCTTCCCTTGGTTCTGGTTCGGAGGCTGCAGCTGGTGCAGAATGCAGTGACCCGTCTCCTTACGGGGACGAGACAACGGGAGCATATTACATCTGTGCTCCGCGCTCTGCACTGGCCGCCTATAGCGGTTCACCAGGTTCAAGGTGCTGGTGTTGGTCTATAAAGCCCTATATGGTCTGGGCCCCTCATACCTTGGGGACCACCTCGCCTTCCGCACCCCAAAGCGGCCCCTGTGGTCTGCCGGGGGCACCTTCCTGGAGGTCCCCCATGTTAAACGGGGGGCCATGATGGAGAGGGCATTCTTGGTGGCCGAGCTCTGGAACTCCCTCCTGGAGGAAGCTCGCCTGGCCCCGGGTCTGATGGCTTTTCGTCGAGCCTGTAAGACCTGTCTGTTCGCCCAGGCCTTCGGAGGGGAGGGTGGAAGGGGATGGGAGGGAGGAGGGGAATTTTGGGATGGGGTGGGGGTGAGTAGTTTTAATTGTTTATACTGTTGATATTTTATGTATTTTAGTATTGTTTTATCTGCTGTGAGCCACCCCGGGATGCCGTAGGCATGAGGGGGCGGCCAATAAATATAAATAAATACATACAATTAAATAATTCTCTCTGCTGTCTGTGTTGCAGTGCTTGGCGCTTATTATTATATATTATTATTAGCGATTATTATTATAATCTTTATAATAAAGATATAATAAAGAATTTAAGTGGCCCTCGGTTATTGTCGCTCCTTTGCACTTGCACAACTCCTTTTGCCTGCAGATTGTTCGGCTGGGTGAAGAGGGGAGGGACGGAGGGTTGTGAATCCTGCAGAGAAGCTGAGGCAAAGGCAGGAGAATGACCTACAGCCCCAGCAGTCCACTCCTCTGAGGGATCCGTGCCCATGACGGCATGTTCCGGAGCATCCCCAATCGCGTTAACGTCGGCTTGCCACCTCTTCCAAAGGACGAGAACCGGATGGGGTTCATTTACATACATTTCCTCGTGCTGGATCATGGATGCAAATTTAAAAGAAAAAATTTAGGTTGGGCTAATAATAATAAAAAAGAAAGACTGGGACAGGAGGCAGGTTCAGGACAGATGGGTGGGGGTGGCCTTAGTGGAGGGAGGATCCTGCAATTAGCTTGCCATATATACACATTTTTTCAGGACACTTATGAACAATGCATGTTGCAGGCCCTGGAAAAATTTCTATCCCGCCCTGAGCTGTTTTCAGGAGGGGCAGGATATAAATGGATAAATAAATAAAATAAATAAATAAAAAACCATACCCTGCAAGGAACCTCAGGAGTGGAATCAAGATGGAGATCCAGAGGGAACAAGCTCCACAACATGAACACAAATCTATTATTCCTATTTTAAAGGAAACAGACTGGAAAGGGGCCTGCTCACCCTTATTGGGGGGGATGCAGGGCTCAAATGATAAGGGAAAAGGGACGGGGTGCCCTCATGAAATCATGCCCCCTATAGCCTTCTAAAGCCAGTAGCTAAGGGGTGTGTGTGTGTGTGTCAAAAAAGGTAGAGGGGCTGCCCCCCCCGGTCCCCATGTAACTTGGGCAGTGGGGGAATAAAGGAATGCCTTCAAATACTGCAGTAAGTGTCTAGGGCCGCTTTTAGACGAGCGGCGCGCGATTGCGCGTCGCCATAGCACATATTTTGAAATGTTCGCCTGTTCTAATTAGACAAGATGGAAGTGGGTTATTATGCACATATTACGGCGGTGGCGCATTTTTAAAGTCCGCGAATTAAATCGCTCACAATCGAGGGAAGGGGAACAGAGGGAGAGACAAGGAGTGTAACATTCACGAGGATGTGAGGTCCCAGGTGCACGCGCTTGGCTTGGTTACATCGAGAATGATGGCTGGCTGGTCCGTGTGGTGAGGATATGAGTGCACAGACCTAGGTAACAGATTGTACTGGATGGAGGGGATCAGATTATTATTATAATAATAATCTTTATTTTTATATAGCATCCCCCTGCCATGGCACTGGAGTGCTTTACATAGGACAAACAACTTTTAAATCCTCACAAACAACCCTGTGAGGTGGGTTAGGCTGAGAGAATAATGTGACTGGCCTAAGGTCACCCAATGAGTTTCTGGCTAAGGCGAGACTAGAACCGGGGTCCCCCACCTACTTAGTCCAAGTGGTGTGTGCACTTTGCCACACCAGTGTGGTATAATGGCTATAAGCAGGTTGCAGCCTGGTACAACTTTGCTCAATCTCTTTTTCTAGCTATAAATCAGTTTTTTTTAAAAAGAGAAAAAGTCATTTGATCACAAATCTTCTCTAGGAGAAAGACATACTCATTAAAACTGGGATGAGAGGCAGCGGCTGGGACATGGATTTGCCCAGGAAGCTGGGAATTCCCTTTGATGTTCCACCTCTTCTTGTTCCACTCTCTCTAAACATTCACAAGAACCGTTGCTTTTGTTTCTATTTTGTTCCCTAGAACGTTTGAGGAAAGACAAAAGCGCAGCAGTGTTCGTCGTGCAAATACGGCCCTTTTTACCTGGGTGTGCTGCTGCGGTGGGTGGAAGTGTGAGAGCACCCACCTCCACCCACGCCCATCCGCAGAGCCTCCTCCGGTTTGCCAGATGGCGCCGCGGTTGGGTGATGGGTGGAGATGGGTGTATCCACCCCCACGCACCCCCCGTGCTGTTCTCACGAACACCCATCCCCCCACCCATCGCCGCGGTGTTTACATGGATGCCCTCCCCGTGTAAAAACAGCCTGCGTTTGGGCAAATATTCTCCCCACTCTTTTATTAATGAATGATTACTATTACATGTATTACAAATGCATTACATCAGTGCCCTATTGTCAGGGGTTGCTGGAAAGCGGGTACAGAGAGCAGGTGCAGGACTGTAGCATAGTGAAAGGAGAGTAGTGCAAGAATCAGGTCAAAGGATCTCAGGAAAAGGCTGGGGTGGGGGCAAACACATGGATCAGGGGGCAGGACAGATGAGCAGGAGACACACGATGGACAGGCAGATCTGTCCCGCAGTGGAAAAATCTCCCCAAACCCCTCTTGCAATGACTAGCTGCCTCTTCCGAATTCTAGTGCCTCAGCTCCCCATTTTCCTGCTGACAGGGGGACTGACAGGTGGATTAATCCCTTCACATGTTATGAAAAATGCATGGGACAGGATAAGCATGAATTGGTTTCCAAGTTCAATTTTCTTTTTTTAAATTCAATGTGCATTAATATCCACTGCATCCTTGTACAAACTCTTATATCTGATAAAAAATGAAGCCGGGGAGGGATTTTCACAGACTTAGCATCTTGTGTGAATGCAGCCAAACTCCAAAACATTTGGGACTGACATGGCAACTGCACTGTCCCTAAACCACAATAGGAATAGTGATTCACTGAAGCAACAGCTGCAGTGAGTAGACCAAGAACCATCTGTCACTGTGAGAGATAGTGTGTCTGTCCAATAGTTTGGACTAACTAGTAAGTCTGTTAATAGCCATGTCTGGTAAGTCGGGTGTTGCAAGGTCTGCGACCAGAACATAAGAGGTGCCAACATCAGGCCATCTAGCCCGGCATCCTGTCTCCGACAATGGCCGCCCTTAATCGATTTGGAGAAGTACCCAACAAGTCATAATGGAGGGATCCATTCCCTGCTGTTCCCTCCTTCCCAGATCCTGATAGTCAATTTGGTCAGGGATGTTAACACTAATAGCCATTTATGGAACTATCCTCCAAGAACTTATCCAATCCTTGTTTAAATCCAGCTGTGCTCCTGACCATCACCACATCCTCTGGCAGTAAGTTCCACAAGTTAACTGCACGCTGAGTGAAAAAGTACTTCTTTTTGTTTGTTTTAAACCTGCTGCCAGTTCGTTTCAAAGGGTGTTAACAAAGGAGACACAGTAGCCCACTGTTAGGCGTGCGCTCACCCGTGCGCTCGCCCGGGGTCGCGGTCGGGGCCAGGGGAGACCAGGCCCCCGATGCCGACGACGTCAGCGGGAGCAGGAGGCACCGGTGCCCCAGGAACAGACGCGGCGGCAGGAACAGCCCTCGCCGCCGCAAGCAATAGAGGAAGAGGGAAGGTCTGCAAGGAGCGTGGGGGCGGGGCCAGCAGGGACGCCACGCCGCTCGGCGCGCCTACGGGGAAAGGCGGGGCCAGCTGAGACGCCGCGCCGCTCGGCACGCCTACAGGAAAAGGCGGGGCTCAGAGCAGGTATTCAAAAGGAGGCCAGAGACTGCAGAGCGGCGCCGGTGATCAGCGTTGCTGCAGACTGGCCCCTTGCGAGCGAAACCTTGAGAAGGAGTCTAAGGCGAGAGTGTGGTGTGGAAGGAGCGTGAGTGCGGAGGGAACGAGAGTGGTCGTGGCAAGTGTGTAACGTTGTAGTGGGAATTGCAGGAGTACAGGTGGGTGCGTGGGAGGTGTGGGTGTTGGGCACGCCCCCCCCCTCACGGGGTCTACATCCCTCAACTTCTGTACCCTCCCTAGGGTATCCTGTGTGGCTGATCCTCCCCCCTGTGCCCTGGTCCCTAAGTCGCACGCTGCACCCTCACCCCGTCCCCCCACGATCGGCACGTCCCCTTCCCCTGTGTGCATACCCTGACACGTGTAAAAGTGGTGTATCTAGGGGAGTTAAGGGCTGCCTTTGCAGCCAGCACGCTCGAGTGGGGGCTCACTCAGGGCCTCGCTGTCTCCCCCCCGATGATGATATAGGCCGCCGCTTCTCTAGAAGCCAGCGGCCCTATAAGAACCTGAGGGGTGTCCTTCCTTATCAGAATAGTGTCCCCCACACGAGCGTCCCGGGGCAGGTAAAATACGACTCGCCGTTGGGCCAGGTCCATTTCCCTTCCTACCCCCCCTTCCCATAACACCCACACCAGGTGGGTGTCCACCTCCTCGTTTATGAGGTGTTCGCCCCCACTGACCACGTGGCCTCCACACACCACACACGTATCCCCCACTCACGGCGGTGTCCCGGAGCATGAGAAGCCTGCTGTACGGGCAAATGTGGGCTAATGTGTCCGCATCCCAACAATTAGGTTGCGTGCAGCATCGCGAGTGTACAGGCTTGCCAGCACCGCAGCGTCGTGGGCGAAAAGCCTAGAGCGTTACCACTTCCGGCGCCTCTCTCCACTCACGCTCTTACCGGCATGCATATAATGTCTGCCTTAAAAGCCCTCCTGCGCCAGTTTCAAACATGCATTCTCCCAGCTCCTGCTGGCTGACAGTCCGAGCGCGATGCTTGCTGTTTCCCAGCCACTGCGCTCTCCACAGCCACTGACAGAAGCTTAGCGTACCATTGACGTGGCCGTAGCAGAGACCACAGCCAGCACCATACCACTGCCACTGTGCAATCGCAGTTGCTTTCCACCTGCTGATCCGCCCACCAATGCTGCATCCTCTGGACCAAGGAAGAGGCCAAGGCCTTCATTGGTCTGTGGGCAGAGAAAAAGTTCCAATATCAGCCTGGCCAATATTAAATGACCCTGCAATGCGACATCTGGGACATGAACCAGTGCCAGCAGCGAGCCAAGGGGACTTGAGAAGAGGCTACAAGGAGATCCGGGACAGCAACTTCGCCTCCGGCCGTGGGAGGCAAATGTCTCCATACTACGAACCCTTGGACTGGTTCCTATACATGGATGGAGTCGCTGTGGCCTCCCACCTGTATGGCTCGCCTTTGCCAGGGGCCAGAAGTGGGTGGATATGGTTCCCCCACTGCCCACTCCCACTGCAACCACTCCCACCACGGAAGCTTCTGCTCAATAGGCTGCTCAATAGGTGCTCAATAAGGTATGCCAGTTGCTCAATAAACTCAGGGATCTGTGCAT
Organism: Sphenodon punctatus; assembly: GCA_003113815.1. Lineage (NCBI taxonomy): Eukaryota > Metazoa > Chordata > Lepidosauria > Sphenodontia > Sphenodontidae > Sphenodon > Sphenodon punctatus. The sequence continues at coordinate 4,259,193 of QEPC01003849.1, read as the reverse complement.
AGCAAATGGTTATTTCCAGCCACCAAGTGCCATCAGCTTTAAACCCAGGTAGTATGACCCTCCATGGGTGGGCGGGGATAGCAGGCACTGGAAGGCCTCCCAGAGTCATAATAGTCCAGAAGAAAGAAACAGCAAGGGTGGCTTCTTGTTCCCATGAATCGCCGCAGCTGTGAGTCATGACAGGGGGCGGGATACTGGGAAGGGGGGTTGGTGGGTATTAGGTTTGTCACATTCAATCCGAGTTGGGGGGGCGTGGTGTGAATGGAGGCTGCCCGAACGCACAAGAAATACATGCAGGGGGCTGCCTGTTTATTAGGCTCTACACGCTAAACATGTAAGTGGGGGGAGATATACGTACTGAACCCAGACTTCATTGGGCTATTGTCATGTTTGTTAACACCCACAGTGTCCCCTTGTTCTAGTACTATCTGAGAGGGTAAATAACCTGTTCTGTGCCACTCATGGTTTTGTAAATTCTACCATATCCCCTCAGTCGTCTCTTCTCCAAGCTGAAGAGCCCTAACATACAGAACAGGGGTGGGGAACATTTTCCTTCCTGGGGGCCACTTGGAAAATCAGTACAAGCTCCAAGGGCCACGTAGCAGGGGTACTTAAGGGATGTCCAGATCATGGACCTGTGCCATCAATCTGCCCCCTGTCGCTGTGTGCATGCCGCCTCGTCTCTCCTCTCTTATGCTGAGCTCAGGTTTTCAGCACTTAGGGGTAGGAACTGTACCCAGAAGCCAGATCCAGGGGCCGCTCTAGGGCCTGGGGAGTGAGGCAGTCCTGCAGGTAGGCAGGGCCCAGGTCATGTAGGGCTTTATAGGTCAAAACCTTGAATCGGGCCTGGAAGACTAGGAACGGAGCACTGGTGTAATGTGCTCACAATGACCTGTCCCCACAAGGAGGTGAGCCGCTGCGTTCTGAACTGCAGTCTCTGAACCATCACCAAGGGCAGCCCCATGTAGAGCGCATTGCAGTAGTCCAGTCTTGAGGTGATGAAAGCATGGATGATGGTGGCCAGGTCGGAGTCCAAAATGTATGGCCGAAGCATCACACAAGATGTAATTGGCAGAACGCGCTCCTCACCACAGCTGCCACCTGGACATCCAGGCAGAGCTGCGAATCGAGGCGCACCCCCAGACTGCAAACCTGAGGGACCAACGGGGGGCGAACCCCATTAATGATGGGGGCCACCACTCCCTCAGCTCCTCCTACCAGCATCACCTCCATCTTGTAGGGATTCAACTTCAGACAGCTTGCCCTCATCCAGTCTCTCACAGCCGTCAGACACCGCATAAGTACTGAGACTGCCAGGACTGGGTCAGCTGAAAATGAGAGGTAAAGTTGGGTGTCATCAGCGTACACCAAATTCCCTCACAACCTCACCCAAAGTTGTCTCCTATGAGTGCTTTGTCTAGTATTAATCTTCATTCTTCAAGTTCTGAAGCTATTTTCAGAGTTCAAACCACAATGCTTGTTGACCTGAGGGTTTCTCTCTCTCTCTCTCTCTCTTGCTCTCTCATTTTTTGCTGTTGGCAGAACAAAGTCATGGGACAGTGTTTGTGCACTGTTTGTTTAATGTCAAGGTAACCGGACAGTGAGCACCTTTAGGAACCAGCTGCTCAAAACCTGAACATGTCATCATCTTTGTCTTTTTAAGTGGATCCTTGAAGCAATTAAAAAAACGAAGCCAGGACTCCCCACCCTGTTTCCTTTTTTAATGTTGGACTTTGGCACCAAATTCTACACAGTGAATCTGGGCTTCAAATGGTATAACTGAGATCAGAATGTGGACCCTCGTGTCAGCCATAATTTCTCAGAGGTTGCAGAAACTGTACATTCCTTAATGGTTATTCCTTTTGCGTGCCTCGAGATAAGCTGCTAGGTTGCATATGGTTGAAAGATGACAACTTGGAGGGCTGTCTGATTTAAGGTCTGATCCAAATTAAAGCAGTGACATTATTTCCACTGACTTCATTGGCTAGGACACTATATTTATCCAAACTGAAAGCTTGGAAAACATACAAGATTAGATATGGCCATATTATTTCCCCTACAAATACAAACCCCAGTGCCCTATCTTTGTGGTTCCCTAACCATGCGCCATGGACCCCTGGGGGTAACTGGCCCACAGAGGGACCACGGGATCAGCTGCAGCTACAACCAGTTGGGTTCTGGTCCTTGCTACGTGCCCCCATAAAGTGTTAGTGTGCCGTAGATTTTATGGGGATGTGCTTTGTGTAGCTGTGGCCAGTCCATGGTAAGCATGGGGCAGATTGTGGCCATCTTTGGTCTACAAGCAGTTTTGAGGCCAATAGCATAGCTGGGTTTAAGAAAGGATTGAATACATTCCTGGAGGATAGGTCCATTAGTGGCTATTAGCCAGTAGATTGGAGGATGTAACCTTGGATTATCAGGAGCTGAGAGTAGCAGGAAATGGATCACTCCACTGTGACCTGCTGGGTACTTCTCTGAAGCGATCAATAGGGATGGGGGTCATGGATCCAGAATAATCCATTCTGCTGAACCACAACATGCCTCTGTTGCGATTCATTTTAAAAACTAAAAATACAAAAACCCCACAACCCCCCGCACATGTGCAAAATGACCACTAGGCCATTCTATGCATGCGCAGCCTCTTCCAAAATCGTTTTGGAAAAGGGCAGCCAGTCTGCGCATGCACGGCAGCCATTATGCACACGCAAAGACCGATTGCCGTTTTCTGAAATCGCGGTAACGAAGGCTGTGCATGCACAGAATGCTCTGGCAGTCATTTTCGCATGCACACTTTTTTTTTTTTTCCATTTTGAATGGATTTAATTACGGATCCATACTACAGATCCATAATTCATTCCGGAATTAAAGATCCAGATCTGTAATATGCATCTGGATCCAGAATTCCCTCCTGATGTACACCCCTAGTGATCAAGAGTGGCCACTGTCAGAGACAGGATGCTGGGTGGGATGGTCTGACCTAGTGTCTTTTCAGACATGACACTCCCCAATCACCTCCAACCCACTATACATGTTACAGGGCACCCATAGGGCAACACTGCAGCCCTGCAACATGTATAGCGGGTAGGTCGTGGGTGGGTAGTGCGTGGAGAGTGTCTTGTCTGAAAAGGCCCCTAGTATGGCACTTCTTATGATTTTATGACATCATTCCATTGGTCCACAGAGGTTGGGAACCCCTGGCTTAGCATGAAACCAGGGCAAGATCCAGAAAAATACAGTCCGTCTGAAGAACAAGGCCTGGGGTTTTGGTTGTGGACGCAGGATCCTCAATATATGTTGTCCATGAATAAACTTCAAATGACAACATGAATGCGAGAAGCATGACGTCAAATACAGGCCCAAAGAGCGCTGAATGTGGGGAGTTCTGGCCTATGGAGGTTCCAGGGAATTCAGGAGGGGATGCCAACACATGGAGCCAATGAGCAAACATAGGGTGAAACCAGACATGACGCTAACCACCCTTGTGTCAGTGGGAGGGGGAATAGAGGGGAGAAGCGCCACCCACTCGCGCCACTTGCACACGAGGAGGCTCTGCTTACGAGGTGCGGTNCAGGGCTGTATTGGTGCCCTATGCAGCCCTGCAACATGCATAAATAACCACCAAGGGTGGTTAAAAGGTGGTTAGCATCATGTCTGTTTTCACCCATAGGCACAGTGTCCGGACCTGCGGTGCCTGTAATGCAAGGAGCCTCGGCCCCTTTAGACAATGCTGTTCAAATGAACATCAAAAATTAATTACAGTAACATTTCCTTTTTTTGAAATGGGCGAGTCAGTGTGTGTCTTATGTTAGGAGGGGATCATACCACCATTTTGCCCTGGGGAGGAGGGCGGGGGACAGTACTACGTGCACACAACGCTTACTCCTAAGTAAATTACTTCTGGGGTAAAGTCATTTTATCTGGCGGCTTCTAACCAAAGATAAAATACAAGTGTTTCAATGTGAATCTGCTTTGGAGCGCAGGGAACTTCTGTCTTTTGTGGCAAGAGGACTGTAGACAAATTCAAGTCGGTGTAACTACATTCAAATTAGCCCAAATCCGCTCTAATATAATAACACATTTTATTTTTGGAGTGTCCCCACTACCAAAATGGTGCTTGGAGCACTTTACAAGCCAAACCACGTGCACTGCCATTGGAGCGCAGAGTGCTGTGCAGAAATCATGAGCACGTGCACGTGAGTGGGATTGGTGGGACTTGGGATCGACCCCATTAAGAGGAACCAGCAGTGTATCCTAGAGTAGAAAGTATCAAAAGGAGAAATGGAAAAGGTACAGAGAAGGGCAACAAAAATGATAAGGGGTATGGAACAGCTCCCCTATGAAGAGAGGCTTGATAGGTTAAGGCTCTTCAGCTTAGAGAAGACATGACTGAGAGGGAATATGATAGAAGTTTATAAAGTCACGAGTGGTGTGGAACAGTTAACAGGCCCAATCTCCCGCTGACTTAAGATGTGATGGCCGGATCCCCAAACAGTGGGTGGTTTCTGAGTGCAGATACCCATCAGCTTGAGGCTCCTGGAGCAGGTCTCAAACAAAGCCAGGATCTATGCTGTTCAGGGCCCTGAAAATCAGCAGTGCAATCTTAAATTCAGTCCACTGCTCCACAGGCAGCCAACGTAGAGAACGCAGAGCGGGCATAATATGATCGCGGCTACCTAAACCAGTCAGCAGCCGAGCTGCCGCATTCTGAACAAGCTGCAAATGACGAAGAAGCACCGCTGGCAGCCGAGAGAAGAGGGAGTTACAAAAATCAAGTCTTGTGTTCACCAGAGCATGGGTCAGTGTGGTAAGATCAGCCTGGGATAAATAAGGATGTAGCTTGTGCAAATTGTGTAGCTCAAAGAAACATCTCCAAATGTCCAACACTTGAGTTTTCATGGACAGAGCGTGACTGAAAATGATGATCACCAAGTTCTTTACCTGGCCCACTAATTCCACTTACTTAGATCCCATCAACATGCAGGGGGCCGAGGGGGCAAGGGCATTCTCATATCGGCTGCCCCTCCCCACCAGCATGGCCTTGGTTTTCCACGGATTGAGCATGAGCTAGCCCCGATGCATCCAGCCGGCTATTTCATTCAAGCATTCCTGTGCTTGACCACAATCATAACATCTCCGAAGGGTTGCATGTATACATTGAACAACATGGGCTAGAGAATAGAGCTTTGGGGTATGCCGCAACTCACGTTTCTTGGGGATGATACATAGTCATCCATCACAAAGATGGGCCATGCTCAGGTGGTAGAGCACATGCATTTGCATATGTAAGGTCCCAAGTTCAATTCCTGGCATCTCTGATTCAGGATCTCTTTTAGTGTGCCTGGGTGAGGCCTCTGCTGGGGATCCTGGAGGGTCTCAGGTAGCACGCCTGAGTGAGGCCTCTGCCGGGGATCCTGGAGGGTCTCGTGTAGCACACTTGGGTGAGGCTTCTGCCGGAGACCCCGATTTGAAATCCTGCTGTTGTGACAATACTAGGGTAAGATGAACCATTGGTCTGACTGAGTGAGGCAGTTCCTTATCTCCTTACCACCAATTGATTAGACTATACTCTTCCAAGTATGACTGAAACTGCCAACCGGCAGCTCCTGTCATACCAGTGTCACCCTTCTGCTTTATTTAGATATAGTACTCATTCTTTCTTCAACTAAGACCAGTCGTAAGCAGGACCAATACAGGCCATTGTCAGAGGGGGCCACAGGGAGGCCACCCCTGGTAGCCTCAAGTCCAGTGATTCTGAGGCCACAGGATGGGCTGGGGTTCTTTTTCTCAGCCCGTGGGGTGGCTGTTTCCTGAAGGATCCTGTCCCCCCTGCTCACTTTCAGTAAATTGCCGATCTCTGAATCCCCCTGTCAGAGGGGTGTATGTACATGCACATGTGTAACCCTTACGTCCTGGGAAGGGTGGTCAGGGTGGGGATTTGAACTCAGCTCCACCTGCAGCAGCCTCTATCCTCTAATCGAAAAGACCTGGGCCTGTTAGCTCTGAGAGCAGCAGGCTCATGAACGACCTGTGGGTGGTCAGTCACCACTAGTGAGGGCCTCTGTGTCAACCCTCTAGAGCTACACATGTGCATGTGCATGTGCCTGCATGTGCGCACACGTGTGTGCGTGTGAAAATGTACACTTCTCTGTTTTTGTAGGCCAGTTATTAAAGGGATGCGGCTATAGAAGGAAGGGCCATGGGGCCCCCACATATTATTTTTGCCCTGGAGCCCACAAATTCTGAAATATTGTTTGATGCTGCTTCGTACTGTGTTCTGTTCCTGCTGGAAATACATGCAGAAAGCTCCAATTTCCACTGCTGTTGTTTAAACCGCTAGACAGGCTGCCGTGTTTATACCTTTATAGGAAAACATGCTGATCCTTTGTAGCACATTTGCTATTCTTATTTTATCTTTATTTCTGCATTTCTGTTTGCTTTTCCCTTTTCTGATTCAGTAGGCTGCGTGCCAAAGAACGGACTGCTGCTTCTGAAATACGTTACAGAGATTTTAATGTCCCAGCAGGCCAAATGGCTTTAAAAAGACAAATTGATCACCTACTGTTTAAGAGAAGCAAGCCGAAAGCATAAAAATATTAGGAGAAAAAGCCCCACATTTTTTCCCCGGTCTGTGGAGAATGTTTGCAGAGTTCCTTATTTTCCATGCCCTCTTAGATGGTTTAGGTGCATCAGTGCAAAATTAGGGAGGCAGGGAACACTCAAAGATTCCCTCCTCTCCCCCACATCAATGGGAGTGAATCCATGTCTCCCAATGCTCCCTCCCAAACTTTTTCTTTTTTTTTGCCTGTGTGACAGACTTAAATATAATCCTGTGAGCCCCAAAAGCAACAAACACATGCAAAGCATAGGTGCAATCTTGACTCCATTCAAGTGAATGGGAATGAATGGAGTCAGGACTGCACCCACAATTTTTGTGCAAGTATAATTATTCAGTGTTTTAGAAGCAGACATCATTGACCTGGTGCAACTATAGTGGCCTAAGAGAGCATATGACAAAAAGAAAAGGTTTATGTGCTGGCATGCATACTGCATCTACTCTACAGTGGTAGACCTACTAGGGACCTGCGTTCCCTATGTTTACTCTACTGGAATGGGGAAAATGAAGAGAACATAGATCTCCTGTATATGGGTATTTTTAGGCGTTACGAGACCACGGTCAACCACAGTGAATCCCCTGTGGTGGTCGTTTGTTCCGCAATGTCTATTTGATTTCCGCCAGATGTTCACTATGGTGAACCTCTGGCAGGAATCAAATTGACCACGATTCTGGACCTCCGGCCGCCCGGAGATCCAGAATCATGGTGGGATCAGGCCCCAACCGTGGTTGGATTGGCCATGATCCGGAAAGGGCCGAAGGTAACATCTGTTACCTTCAGCCCTGCCGGATTGTGGTCCCAACCACGGGATGGGATTGGGTGCAGTGGCCACACTGGCCGCTGCGCCTGCTGGTCTCCCAGAAGGCGGTTGGTCGGGGGGAGCACGGAGGTGTGTGGGCTGTGCGGCCGCACGTCGTGCAGCCCCGCCCCCTCCCCGATCCCCTGTAGGAATCAGGCCGGCACATCTGAAGGACGGCCGGACTGATTCCTGACCGGGAACCTAAACAAATCCTGGTCTGTGATTGAGCGTGGCGGGCTTCCGGGCCCGTCACGTCTAAAAATACCCTATATCAGTAGAAGAACCTCGTCAAAACCTGAAGCGCTCAATCCATGCAAAAACTGTTTGTAGATCAACCCAGCAGGGATCCGCCATGTTCCCTGCATTGTCCCCTTTGCCATCAGTGGGGACAAATCAGGCAACATGGGTCCCTGCCTGACACGCACAAAGAAGGCTGTCTACGACGGCAGCCTAGTTTGATAAGACATGCTTTGTGGGCTTACGTGAAGCAGGTTTCTGTGAACCGATGGAGCAGTGAATGCGGAGAGTTTGCCTGGGAGAGCTCTGAGAAACAGAAATTAAGAAAAGGCTGAAGAAGGAGTGGGGAAAGGAACGAAGAAGGTGCTTCAGAGAGTTAGAGGATCATCTGGAAGAAGTACCTGGTGTGGGTGCCTGAGCGGTGAGTTCTTTGTGTGGAGAGAAAGTACGGTTGCCGTGTTGGTCCCAAATAGAGGCAATGGAGACAAAGTAGCACAGTGGTCTTGTTTATTGGACCAACTCCAGTTAGTGGAGGTAGGCAAGCTTTCCGACCTCACAGCGACCTTCCTCGGGCAAGTCACATAGAAGATCCTCAGGTTCTTCTTCATGCTGTCACATAGAAGACGGAGCAGACTTGTTCTCTGTTGCTCCTGAGGGCAGAACTAGAACTAATGGGCTCAAATTAAAAGAAAGCAGATTTCGGCTAAGCTTTAGGAAGAACTTCCTAACTGTAAGAGCTGTTTGACATTGGAACAGAACTGCCTACTATAGGGAGGCGGTGGGCTCTTTTGCACTGGAGGTTTTCAAATGGAGGCTGGACGGCCCATCTGCCAGGGATGCTGTAGCTGTGGATTTCCTGCGCTGAGCAGGGGGTTGAGCTAGATGACCTCTGAGGTCCTTTTCAACTCTAAGATTCTGTGATTCTAAGTCAGGAGTTAGAACTGGAGACTGAGCAAAGCAGCGATGTAGTATTAATTAATTATTATTATTATAAATATTTATATAGTGCCAGCCATGTACCTGGCGCTGTACAGAACATAGAAATAGATGTGGTCCCTGCCTGTGGCTTACAATCTAAAAGACAAGGAGGTGGAGACAGGGAGAGGGAACAGTGGGAGAGACAGGGGAGAAGACAAACAAACATTCAGGCGGATGCGAAGTCTCAGGTGCATGTGCTTGGCTTGGTTGGTTGCAGCAGTCTGCAGAGGAGGGCAGACAGTAAGTATATGGGAACGTCTAGCAGGCATTGGGAAAGGCGGCAAGGAAAAAGTGGGTCTTGAGGAGGGATTTGAAGGAGCGGAGGGAGGGGGCAAGGCGGATGTGGGCAGGGAGGGAGTTCCAGGCATGGGGGGCAGCGAGGGAGAAGGGACGAAGGCGGTT
>QEPC01003849.1:4207541-4249876 GCA_003113815.1 Sphenodon punctatus | reverse complement strand
TTAAAAGAGAGGTGCGTGTCAAAGATGAAGCCCAAGCTACGGGCTTGGAGAACAGGATGGATGGTGACTCCATCAATGCAGATGGGCAGGTTAGAGGGAGAGGAAGAGGAGGGAGGAAAAATGAGGAGTTCGGTCTTGGTCATGTTGAGCTTGAGTTGACGTCGGGACATCCAGGCGGAGATATCAGAGAGGCAGTCTACGAGGCGTGAGCGGGCAGAAGAGGAGAGAGGGGGGGTAGAAAGATAGAGTTGGGTGTCATCAGTGTAGAGATGATATTGGAATCCATGGGAGGCAATAAGTTTGCCAAGGGACAAGGTGTAAATAGAGAAGAGTATATACAGTGATTGGAAACAATGGCAAAGGGTGGGGAGGAGAAGGTGAGAACAAGACTCAGGGAGGAGGTCCGCATTTAAAAAGGGTGGGATAGAACAAGGTGGGAAGTGTAAGAGCTGCTGATAGTAAGTAAATTTAAAGATTCCTGTAACTGTCGAAAGTCATTAGACTTATACATTTCTGTAATGGCTTGTGAAAACCACATCTAACTAAGACCAAATGAACTCAATTTGGACATGGGTTTCACAAGCCATTACAGAAACTTGTAAATCTAATGACTGTGGCTACACTCAGCTACAGGAATCTTAAAGTTTACTCACTATCTGGAGCTCTTACTTTCCCCACCTTGTTGTGTTCCACCCTTTTGAAGGGATTTCCTCTGCCCTAAATGGAAGATTGTGGATGTTCTGGCAGAATAAACTTGAAATGACAACAGGAGCGTGACAAGCCCTGGCATAAAATCCAGGCCCACGGAGCCTCGGAGGCGGGGAGCCTGTGAATACGCTTGTCATAACAACATATGGGCAATGTCCGGGCCTATAAGGCCTGCAACACAGGGAGCCCGAAAGGGGACGTTAGGTTTAATTAAACACCAACGATGAATTATGGTAGCATTTTCCTTTTTCTAATGGATGAGTCTGGGGGGTGGGGCGTGGGACCGTGTACCTGGCAGTTTCAGTTAGTGCGTGTCTGAGGGGGCCACGGAACTGGGCAGGGGCAGCCGTGTTAATGGAGGAGAAAGAAGTGAGGAGGTGTCTCTTATTACATGGATCTGGGCAGCTTCAGCCCTGTCTCTGATGGGTCTTCCCTGTGGGCCAAAGGGTGGTAGTGGGTACCAGCCCACAGGGTAGAGGCCCTGCTGCCATAAATGCAGATGGCATCTGGTGCTGGCTTGGTTCTCCTTGATCTTTGAATGGTCACATGTGCCCCATCCATGTGCAGGCAAGACGTAGGGTTCTAGGTTTTCACTCGAAGGGTGCAGGGCTGCCACACCCCTTTCTCATGTAACCCTTCCCCTCACGGAGGGTTGTGTGGTCACGACATGCCTCAGGGGGCAGGCCGTGTCAGAAAGGGGGAGGGGCAAAGACACTGCCACACCCCTTTCTGACTTAATCCCCCCCACCCCTATGGAGCATCATCATTAATTATTATTATTATTATAAGCACTTGTATAGCATCAGCTGTGTACCTGGCACTTTACAGAACAATGAGATGGACGCGGACCCTGCCTACCATGACTTTATGATGCTTCATAGAGATGGGGTCATATTGGAAAAGGGACGAGAAAGAACCTAGGGGCCTTCTCTCTTTCTGATGTGGTCACACCTTTCTGCCCTCAGAAACCTTGATTTCTCTGGGCTACTGGGGGCACCCCTGGGACTTCCCTTGGAGCCACTAGGTCAATACTTGCTTACTTGGTGTTTCCAGGCAAAACTCAGAGAGATGGCAACTGTGTACCTCTTTGCCCTTCTTGTGCCCACGTGTGCTCCATTCCTGCACATGCACGTCCTGGCTGCACTTCTTTCAGGCACCGATGGAGCCGGGAGCCTCCCAGAGCGCTGTTCAGAGGGCCAGTGGGAGTGGAGCCAGAGCAGCAGTGGTCCTATAGCAGGTGGACATTAACTTCCTGCAGGTCGGGTGACAGGGAGTAAGAGTGTTGGGCTCCAGTCCTCTGGGCACAAAGACTTGAGTCAGACCGGTCAGCCGTATGCACGTCCAGGGCCTGGTCGCAGACTGACCTGGAAGGAACGCTCAGCAAGATGACTGTTTCCTTAAGTTAAAATCCTTATGCTTCTGTTGATTATCACCCATCTCAATTCTCAGTTCTTTGTGACATCATACTTGGCAATTCTAGAGAGGATTGTGGATCAAGCACTGTGTTTTTTGAATGAGGAATAAAAGGCAGGAGCTGGTGGAGATGGCAATAAAATTCCTGCTTTATATTTAAACATTGAAGGAAGATAAGGGGAAAAAATTAGAAATTAACACTCTGGTAGACTTTTTTCCCATGAGGCATCACCGACAGCAGCTCTTTACATTCTGGCAGCATCAGCAGGTAACGCTTCATATATACAACGCATTTTAAGACTAGGATGTGGTGCACAGCTGGGCGCAGAGAACTATCAATTGTTTTTTGCACATAAATTAGTTGAATTAAGAAACTGAATTTTTGTTTCGCAAGCATCTACATCCATTCCCATTTGTTTTTCATCAGTTGCTGGGCAGAGAAATTGATTGGCAGAAATGCTAAAGGAAATAGCAACAATGAAGTCTATTTTGGAGAGTATTTATAGGAATCTTGTACTTCCCAATCCTCCCTTTTATAGTATGAAACTGAAATCCTAAACATAGTTGGGGCAATAGGGCTTTATTGCCCCAATCAGACTCTGAAAGCTCATCTACATTAAGGGGGGAAATGTATGTATTTTTATTAAGATGGCTATCTTGCTTTACAATTTCAGCATGGTTAGGAGAACTCTGCTTTAAGTTTATTATAACTAACTGGGGGTGAACAGTATACCTCCATGGTGATAAACCTCAATTAACTAAATAGATTAAAAGGTGGAGATGTCCTGCCTAACATTAGGAGCATGTAGTTCAGCCTTAAATCTTTTATGCTCCTGAATCGTTCACGTGTCAAGAGATCAAAACCCAAGTTATTCAGGAGTAGGAAGAGAAGTAGGTATTTGCAGCTGCAGTAATAATGGGCCATTGACGGCGCATCGAAATGAGACGAAGACAACTGTGCTGGGTTTAAACGGCCGCACTCTTTATTCGAATTGGATTTATGAATCAGCCTAGTGGGGGTAATTGCCGTCATGGCAATTGAGGACCAGTGCCGGTACGATAACTAATCAACGTAAACCTACTAAAATAGGCGATGGCCTGGAGGTGCACCCCAATGCCATCTTGAATCCTCCCTCCCGCATTTCCCTCACGCGTCGGCTACTTGCTGAGGCACGAGAGGGTAGGAGGGAGGCCGTATCCTTACCACCATAAGTAAGGGATTGGTGTGTCACCGGTTTGGGGACCGTGCCTGCCCCTGCCCACCTATGTGCTAAGAACCCACCCCGCAGGAGTTTAGCCTGGTGCTGGCCGTGCCATGCCTGTGCACCTGCTCGTTCCTCCCCATCTCTTATGGAGATGACTTCTATCCCCAATGTATTCTTAACCCAACTCTATGTACCGCGCTGGACCCCTGCAAAGAGTGCGACAAAACATACTGTATTGACCTCACACTAACAATTACTCCCTCCTTTCTAACTTCAACCTATTGATCAGCCAAATAGTTAACAAGCCACTGCAAGGAAGGAGAAAAACAAGAGACCTTTTGCCAATAAAGTACCCCTGCAAAAATTCCTTCCTGGCCCCTTAAGGAGACCGGGTATCCCCTGCAGTGCCTTAGGGAGGGAGGGTGGGGGCTTGCTCTGTAAATGCCGGCTGGAATGCCGGCATGGCGCAACGGGCGAGAGACTCCCCTCGAGGCAAAGGGGAGGGGCTCTCCAACCCGTGCCTGCCCATTGGCTGCCGCCTCCCCTCTCAGTTGCCGGGCAACCTCGGCCGGGCCGCCGTACTTCCCGCCACGGCCCGTCCTTTCCTGCTCGGCAACATCCCCACCCGCAGCTCCAAACGGGGAGTGCGGCCGAACCTCCTTGCTCCTTCCTAGGGAGTGCGCCAATTTCCCCTGGTGGCCGCCTATTAAGGCGGGCCAAGTGGCCAAGTGGAGTAGTTAATTTAGACAAGTGCCGGACCACCCATCATGCATGTTGCAGGACTTCATAGGGCACCAATACGGCCCTGGCCATTTTTAAACGAGCAAGGGAGGAGGGGACGGAAGGTCTGTGTCTGCTGAGTGAAACAGTCACGGAGAGCCCACTTCGTTGAAGTGAGTGAGAAGGAATTTTAACGGGCAGTTCCCTGGGTGGGTACCACAGCAGCCCCCACAGATTCCCCCTGCTACGGACCATAGGGGAGGGGGAAACAGGCAGGGCTGCCTTTTGAAATTGACATGTCCTCGCCGAGCTCTGGAGAACCCGGGCTCCCACCACATCTAGCCAGTTCCTATGCCTCCCAAAGGCTGTTTCCCACAGCGCCATCTGAACAGTGGACCACTCAGCTGACATGGCTGGTTGCCACCATTCATGCGGGCTGGGGATGTGTGGGCGTCGGTTCCAATGCACTTTTTTTGGCTGCCCTCCCCCACGGCACATTCTGGCTTTTTCACCAGTGCTCCGTGAGTGGTCAAGAGTAGGTGCTGTGTGGGTCACGAGAGCACCCACCCACCGACACCACCTTCACATGGGCATTCAAGGTGGGCGGTTGATGGGTGAACGTAGGTGGTTGTGTCACCTTTAAAAAACGGCCTTGGTCTTCTTAAGACTGATTGTCGGAACATCCCCTTATCTAACTAGTTTAAAATCCAGTTAACACATCTTATTTAATTTATTTATTTAAAAGATTTGTTACCCCGCCCCTCCTGCCACCGGCAGCTCGGTGCGGCTTACAGTCATTAAAACATCACAATAAAACATCATAAAAGGAGGAAGTAACACGTCCCACCCCAATATAGCCTAATGAAGACAAGTTCTATAAGGATTATACTTATCTAGATAGGGAAGAGAAGCCTGATAATTATCCACCTCATTTCAGCTTTCTGACATTCTCTTTCAACAGTTTCGACAGCTCTGCAGATCAAAAATTGTCCCAGAGTTATTTGGTGAATAATTTTGAACAATTATCTTAGACGACTGGAAATGTTTTAAAATGGAGTCAATCCATATGCACGAGTTATAATATAACATGAAAATACTTAGAAAATGCCCTTTGTGTGGCACTGCCAGTTAATATAGCCCACCACTAGTAGTAACCCAGGCAACCTTCAAGTATAAATTACTCCTGTAAACAAAGGATTGAGGTTCACTCTGACACCTCCAAACACAACCATTTATTTTAAACATTTCTAACCCACCCATCCTGCCATAGGCAGCTCTGGGCTGCTCACAATAATAAAATAATAATAATTAATAATAATAATTAATAACAACACTAAAAACAACTTTAAAATACACAACACAAGGGAGGAATAAAAAATTTCCCTAACCACCCACTACCCTAACCCATTTCCCCCACCCTACCCATCCTCTCCCTCAAAAGCCAGGTGGAACAGCCACGTCCTACAACGGCATCAGAATGAGGGGAGATCCGGGGCCAAATGGGCCTCCACTGGCAGGGAGGTCCACAGCCGCGGAGTGGCCACCGAGAAGGCCAAGGAGAGCACCCCCAGATGACTGCAGGGGCCGATCCAGGACCCGGGGTGTGTGTGAGGCAGTCCCCCAAATAGGTCGGGCCGAGGCTGTTTAGGGCTTTATAGGCGAGCACCAACACCTTGAATCAGGCCAGGAAGACTACAGGCAGCCAGTGCAGAGACCGAAGAACCAGTGTAATATGTTTCCCGCGGCCCAGTCCCATCAGGAGATGGGCCGTTGCATTCTGCACCAGCTGCAGTCTCCGAACTGTCACCAGGAGTAGCCCCACATAGAGTGCATTACAGTAGTCAAGCCTAGCGGTGATGAAAGCATGGATGACAGTGGCCAGGTTAGAGTCTGAACGTACAGCCGAAGCCGGTGCAACAGATGTAGTTGGCGAAAAGCCCTCCTCGCCACAGACTCGACCTGAGCATCCAAGCGGAGCTGCGAGTCAAGGAGTACCTCCAGACTCCGTACCTGGGGAACCAGTGGAGGGCAGACGCCATCAATGATAGGGGCTGTCACCCCTGCCGCCTTACACACCAGCATCACTTCCATCTTGTTGGGATTCAGCTTTAGTCGATTCACCCTCATCCAATCCCCCACAGCTGCCAGGAACCTGGTAAGCACCGAGACTGCTGGGCCTGGGCCTGATGAAAAAGAGAGGTACAGCTGGGTGTCATCAGCATATTGATGACACCGCATGCCAAACCTCCTGGCCACCTCACCGAGCGACTGCATATACATGTTGAACAGGAGAGGGGACAAGACAGAACCCTGCAGGACTCCACATGAGAGGTCTTGGTATGATGAAAAATAATCCCCGAGCACCACTCACCAAGTTCTTCTGGCTAGGAAGGAGTGGAACCAGTCAAGAACGGTACTGCCCCACCCCTGCACGGTCCCACAGGTGCGTCACCAACATCTCATGATCAACGGTATCAAACGCAGCTGACAGATCTGATAGAATTAGCAGGGCTGAATGGCCCTGATCTAATTCCCGGCGGAGATCATCAACCAACGCCACAAGCGCAGTCTCGGTGCCATAACCTGGGCGAAACCCTGACTGCGAGGGATCAAGAAAACCGACATGATCCAGTTGCCCCTGCAACCACCAGGCCACCACAAGTTCAATAACCTTTCCTAAAATGGCGAGGTTAGAGACCGGCCGATAACTGGCAAGGGAGTCAACGTCAAGCGA
The DNA here is from genome assembly GCA_003113815.1 of Sphenodon punctatus. Taxonomy (NCBI): domain Eukaryota; kingdom Metazoa; phylum Chordata; class Lepidosauria; order Sphenodontia; family Sphenodontidae; genus Sphenodon; species Sphenodon punctatus. The sequence continues at coordinate 4,243,096 of QEPC01003849.1, read as the reverse complement.
TGATTTCTTGAGCAAGGCTGCACCGCTGCCTCTTTAAGGCAGCTCAGTACCCTGCCCTGCCTAAGGGAGGCATTGACCACCCCTGCCAGCAACAGCCCCATCGTCTTCTGGCAGGCCTTAACCAGTCAGGATGGACAACGGTCCAGTTCACAACAGGTAGCCCTGACAGCCCCAAGAACATCCTCTGCATCGGCAGGGGTCACCAACCGAAACTGATCCTGTAAATAAGGACAAGGCGGGGCTTCCATAACCTCCAATTACCCCACTGCAGGAAATGTGGCGTCAAAACCATTGTGAATCCGAGCGCTTTTATCTGCAAAATAATCCACAAACAAGTCAAAGTAGGCACTAGATGACTCCACTCCAAGGTGGAGGGAGGCCGGACTGACCAGCCCCTGCACCACCCGAAACAGCTCCACTGGGGATTTAGCGGTTGCTATGAGGGCAGCAAAGAACTCTTTCTTTGCTGTCCGCATAGCCATGGCTAGGCTCGTAAACTTGCTCTATGCTGCAACCTGTCGGCTTCAGCACGTGAACGACGCCACCGTTGCTCCAACCGCCTTCCCTCCTGCTTCAGCACCTGCAGCACCTCCAAAAACCAGGGAGGCCTATGGTGCCGCCTGGAAAGCGGACGCCTCAGAGCTATCTGATCAATGGCCTCCATCAGTAAGATGTTCCATAGCTCAAAGAGGTCATCGATGGGACACTCGTCCAGATCAGAGGGTATATCCCCAAAGTCTCCCGGAACCTTTCCGGTTCCATCAGACTACGGGGGCGGACCATTCAAATTTGTTCCATGCCCATCCAGGGGCAGACGTGCACCAGGAGAGACGCCTGCAGGAGGTAATGGTCCGTCCATGACAAGGGCACAGCTGATATCTCCCCCACTAACAGATCTCCTGCCTCACGGCCAGTGCAAAACATGAGGTCTAAGGTATGTCCTCCCTGGTGTGTTGGGCTGCTGACCCTCTGGGACAGGCCTATGGTTGCCATGGCGGCCACGAACTCATGCTCTGCACCCCCAAGATCGGCTATTATCTTCGTGGACCGCAACACCACCCTCGATAACTTGGTTTCCACACTTCTAATCTTTACAGGCTACTGCTCTTAAAACTCAGGGTCTGTCCACCAGGTCTTGCAAATGCACATTGGTCCATACAAAGCCAGATTCACAAGTGCAGATTTTGAGGTTTCTGTAATTTGGAGTGCTCCTTGACTACCAAACATTTATTAGGATAAGCTCACCTCCATATCTAACAAAGGAACACTTCAGAAATCTGCAATTAGTTTCAGCAAATGTACACACACACACCAGCTTTAGAATAAAAGAAAACTTGATAAAAAGAAATTAAGTTCAAGGTAAAATAAATAAGGAAAACTGGTTCAGAGTTACAGACAGTTGCTAAGGAAAACAAAAGGTTAAAAAGTATGCAAGCAGCATTCACTTTGAATGTCCCTGCATTTCTCATCTCCCCGGGACTTCTTGTGTGGAGTTCCACAGGGTTCCATTCTGTCCACTCTCCTCTTCAATGTGTGTATGCAGTCGCTGGGCGAGGTTGTGAGGAGCTCTCAAGTTCATTGTCATCAATATGCTGATGACACTCAACTCTCTCTCTCTTTCTCATCCGACCCAGACTCCGCAGTCTTGGTGCTTACATGATGTCTAGCGGCTGTGGGGGACTGAATGAGAGTGAACCGACTGAAGTTGAATCCCAACAAGATGGAGGTGATGCTAGTGGGGAAGGCAGTGGGTGTGGCGTCCCCTGTCATTGACGGGGTTCGCCCACTACTGGTTCCCCAAGTTTGGAGTCTGGGAGTGCTCCTTGATGTACAGCTTTGTCTAGATGCCCAGGTTGGAGCTGTGGTGAGGAGCGCATTCCGTCAATTACACCTGGCGCGACGGCTTCGGCCGTACATCTCAGACTCCGATCTGGCCACTATCATCTATGCTTTCATCACCTCAGGACTGGATTATTGTAACGGGTTCTACGTGGGGCTGCCCATGGTGACGGTTCAGAGACTGCAGCTGGTGTAGAATGCGGTGGCCTGTCTCCCTATGGGAACGGGCCACCGGGAGCATATTACACTGGTGCGCCGTTCTCTGCACTGGCTGCCTATAGTCTTCTGGGACCAATTCAAGGTGCTGGTTCTTACCTATAAAGCCCTATACGACTTGGGCCCCATATACCTGCGGGATCACTCCCTGTGCTCTGGATCGGCTCCGGCGGTTGACCGGGAGCACCTTCCTAAAAGTCCCCCGGGGGGGCGACTATGGAGAGGGCGTTCTTGGTGGCCGCACCGAGGCTGTGGAACTCCGTCCCGGCAGAGGCCTGGGTGGCCTTGGACCTCTCCTCTTTTTGATGTCAATGCAAGACCTGGCTGTTCCGCCAGGTCTTGGGTGAGGGAGATGGGCGAGGGTGGGGTTTTATTTTTATGGGGGGTGGTAAGGGTGTTTTCCCCCCCTCTTCTTTTCTCAGGGAGGATGTTCCCCCCTTTTTAGATATTTTATGTTGTTTGTGTATTTTTATATATGCATTTTTATATTTGTATACAATGTAAGCCGCCTTGAGCTGCCTTTGGCAGGAGGGGCGGGATAGAAAATGTTTAAATAAATAAATAAATAAATAAATAAATTTCTTACCCTTAGGTTCAATTATTAGCACAATTCCTTTCTTGAGGGTCCCAGAGCAAACATACTCCTTTTGGGGTTTATATAGGGCAACATCCTTTGATCTATCACATGTTAATTTAATTTTCTAGCTTCCGTGTCCAAATCTTTGCCTGCTAATAAAAACCGCCTGCTTCCTTCCTTTGCCTCCTAGGGCGTGTCTTGCAGTGTCCCATCAGGCTCCTAGACTCCTAGACTGTACATATCAACTCCCACTGTTTCACAGTCTGAGAGTCACCAGTTTGTGGATTTATTTTAATTAAATCTCTCTGGCTTTCAAACTGCTCATGCCATTTTACTAGATGCATAAAGTTATATTTATAACTTTTACATTGTAACTCTGGCTAATGTTATTTATTACTAGCTCATTATAGTTAGGGTCGCCAGATATGCAGAGGATGCTTATGAGAAATCCAGGTTGCAGGGATGCATTGGAGCCAATGCAGGCCTGCAGCTGTATTTCCTGTAAGTGTCCTCTAAAATGTTCATGTCTGGCCACCCTAATTGTAGTTAATGTTTCACAAGGATTAAAATGACATCAGACATGACTGGTTTACATCTCTGAATATTGGAACTACAGGAATATTGCTCTTTTACATAATACATGGCATTCTGATAATCATAAATTAGTCATATTATGCAAATAACAGCCTTGTGTAACAGCCTCCTTCCTGTTATACCAGTTTTCCACTTCTACAACTGCCGTCATTTTCAAATGCTTGTAAAAAACAGAGGAGCTCTGCATCATGCCCTGACGGCCATCAGACTGGAGCTAATTTGGACCAAGTAGGAGAGCACATCACTTACTACGAAGCCTCAAAACCAAAGTGTCCAGACAGCAGATCCTTCTCATTTTTTACCAAGAGGACTCTGTCTTTAAACACATCTACTGATCTTAGTGGTGATGGGGCACAGGGAGAGAGAGGATCTGTCAGGGACTAAGGCCCAAAGATATAGAGAGCTTTATTGGTCAACGCCAGCAGTTTGAACTTAACTTGGAAATCTAAGCCGTCAGCACAGGTCGTGCTTGGGGGTGTAGCAATGAGGGTACAGCATTCTGCCTTAGCTTCAGGTTCTGACTGGTTTTAAGGTGTAGAGCGCAGAACACAATCTTGTCTTGCGGCGACAATGCGTGTTTGTAAATGAGACGCTACCGTGCATGGGCACGCAGGGGGGAGTGATTCGACTGCCCATCTGAAAGTGGCGCGGAGGGGTGAGCCACTCAGCACCCGCTCGTGGCCACACTGACAAGAAATCCAGAGGGTGTTTTTAAACAAGCAGGTGTCCATGTCCGCTGAGTGGCATTGCTGCGGAGTACCCACGCGGGTGGAGTGAGAGGGGTGCGCTTCAAATGGGTGGCTCGGAGGCGCATGGATTTCCCGTCAGTGCTTCATGAGTGGCTATGAGTAGCTGCTCTGAGGCTCACGGGAGCGCCCATTTGCGCCACTAGATGGGCGATCAAATGTGTGGCTCCTGGGTGGCCACGCGGGGTAGCATCTTATTTATAAACACCCGGAGCACCGTGCGGGGGAAGCCAAAAACGTGCACGGGAAGAGGCGCCCAGACATCCCCTGCCCATATGAACTGGGGGCAGCCATCCACGCCAGCAGACAGGTCCCCTGCTCATAGGCACTCTGGGCGGGGATCACGGTCGTTGCAAGTCACAAAAGACTGGCCGCGAGTGCTGGGGAGCCCGGGTTCTCCAGTCGCCCACTAGGACATGTCGATTTCAAAGGCCTGCCTGGCGTGCGCTTCCCCCTCCCCCCGTGGTGCAGGGCAGCGGGAGTGGGAGGCGGCTGCCGTGGTAGCCGTGCTGGGAACCGCCTGCTGGAATCCCTCCTCACATACTTCCCCTGAGTGGGTGCTTTGCAGCTGTGCCACTCAGCAACCACAGATCTCTCCGCCCACCCCCAGGCCCAGCCTGGCTCGTTCAAAAAACACCCAAAGACAATGGCGGTGGCTAAGAATAGTCCCAGTCTTCTACAAGAATGTTGAAGTAAATAAATAAAGCTGACCTGCTGGTTGGCACGTCTTGATGTTCTTCTCGTGGCAACCGGTAGTTCCAAGTAGACCTGTAGATTCTGAACCTGAACAACAAACTGCAGTTTGATTGGTTCCCCTCTTCCCCATCCCCATCACATCGCAGAGTTGCCTGCCGCCTTGGGTCGTTTTTTTACCTGACGCTTCCATTTTGGCCTAGGGGAGTCTCAGGTAAAAAAAACAACCCCACGGCAGGTGGCAACCCTAATGCAATGTTACTCATCCCCTAAGCTTTGGCGATAGGGACTTCGGCCCTTTTCACACGAGACGCCCCCGCCACCCCATGCCCATGCAGATCCGCTGTGTGGGCATGGGGTGGGGACGGCCGCCCATGTGACTGCTGCAGCCGGTGGGTGGGTGTGTGTGAATGCCACCGCGCTCCACCCATCCCCACCTATCCCCCACGCACAGAACAACTGACGATGACGACGGTTGCTCCATGCGTGGAGATGGGTGTGCGGCTGTGTAACGGCTGCTCCCCCATACCACGGTGTCCACTCATCCCCCCCCGCATCGCGTTGAAAAGAGCCTTCCATAAACAGTTGTCGTCTAGGAAGAGAGGGTGATTGCCATGTCATTCCACCCACCAGTGGGTGTTGAATCTGACTGTTCCTCCTTCAGGAGAGAGAGAGACAAAAAGGCTGGTGCTCAAGCCTCAGTATCACTTGCCTGGTAGAAAGATCCGCTGGGAGGTGATGGAATGATGAGAAAATCAGGGAGAATAGAAAGCAGGCGAGCTTCTGCCTCTCTGCACTTGGAATAATGCAGCTCTGACCATCAGTGAATAAGCTCTGTCTTTCATGCACTTACACACACCACCCAACATTCCAGGTTAGGGTGGCCAGCACTTATGAAAAATACAGATTGCAGGGCAGCCCTGCAACCTGCATTTCTCATTAAGTGCCCTCTAAAATTTGCATATCTGGCCACCCTAACTTGCAATGTTGGGTGGTGTGTGTAAGTGCATGAAGGACAGAACTTATTCACTGAGGGGGTAGAGTTTACTGGTTGAGGGGGTGGGAGAATAACCCACCCAGTAATGTAAAACCCCCCCAATATAATCAATAAAATACACCCCTAAAATTTAATTCTTAAGATGCAAAATTAACTAGATCACAGTGAATATGTTCTAGCTAATTATATGAAATTCTTGTAATGAGAAAAGGCCCCACCAGGCTAGTTCCTGAACCAACAGGAATCACTGGAGCATACATCAGGATCATACATCAGGAACATACATCAGGAACTATGTATGTTCCTGATGTATGTTCCTGATGTACTCTGTCTCCGATCGTCTTCTCCATAGGGCCCATTTGCGGTCCTATGTTGAGGCTGTGAGGGCGGCGAGGAAGGAATTCCTCGCGGTCCTCATAGCGTCTGCAAAGTCGCGTCCAGCGGAGCTGTTTCGGGTGGTGCGGGGGCTGGTTAGTCCGGGCTCCCTCCGCCTGGATGGGGACTTGTCCCGGGCCCGCTGTGAGGAGTTTGTTATCTACTTCGCAGACAAGATTGCTCGGATTCAGACCGACTTTGACGCTGGGTTGATGGCAGTAGGGGAAGAGCGCGGGAGGGCGGAGGGCCCGTCTGGTCCATCTTTGTGGGATGAGTTTCGGGAAGTGACGCCAACCGATGTGGTGGATGTCCTGGGGTCTGTGAGGGCCACGTGTTGTCAACTGGATCCGTGCCCGTCCTGGTTAATAAAAGCTTCCGGGGAGACGTTGGGGACGGTGCTGGCGAGGGTGGTGAATGCGTCCCTTCGGCAGGGGAGGTTGTCGCCTTGCTTAAAAGAGGCTGTGGTGCGCCCCCTGCTGAAAAAACCATCGTTGGACGTAGACGCGCTCGCCAGCTACCGACCTGTCTCTAACCTTCCCTTTTTAGGGAAGGTTATTGAGCGGGCAGTGGCGCTCCAGCTCCAGGGTCATCTAGATAATATCGGGCTCCTTGACCCTTTTCAATCTGGGTTCCGCCCCGGCTATGGCACCGAGACGGCGTTGGTGGCCTTGGTGGACGACCTCCGCCGGGAGATGGATGCGGGATGTTCGACATTTCTCATCCTGCTCGATCTCTCGGCCGCTTTTGACACCGTGGACCATGGGCTGCTGTTGAGACGACTGCGTGACCGGGGGGGTCTGGACGGGACTGTTCTTGAATGGTTCCGTTCATTCCTCTCGGGGAGGAGCCAGCGGGTGGTGTTGGGGGAGGAAACATCGAGCCCCCGCGCCTTACCGTGTGGCGTTCCGCAGGGATCGATCTTGTCTCCATTATTATTTAACATCTATATGCAGCCCTTGGGGGAGGTCGTGAGAGGGTTCGGGGTGCGATGTCACCAGTATGCTGATGATACTCAGCTGTACCTCTCGTTTTCTACTGACCCAGACCCTGCTGTCTCGGTGCTATCCCAATGTTTGGAGGCCGTGGCGGATTGGATGCGGCGGAGCAGACTGAAGCTCAACCCAGATAAGACGGAGGTGATGGTGGTGGGGAGGGCGAAGGGGGTGGTGGCCCCCCTGGTTGGGGGGGTTTGCCCCCCTGTAGCTCAGCAGGTCCGGAGTCTGGGGGTCATATTGGACGCAGACCTGCGGCTGGAGCGGCAGGTGGAGGCAGTCGCTAAGGCTGCCTTCCGCCAGCTTTATCTGGTACGTAGGCTGCGTCCGTATGTCTCTGGCCCGGACCTGGCCTCCCTCATCCATGCCTTCGTCACCTCGCGGCTCGACTACTGCAACGCGCTCTACGTGGGGCTTCCCTTGTTCTTGGCCCGGAGGCTGCAGCTGGTGCAGAATGCGGCGGCTCGTCTTCTTACGGGGACGGGTCGCCGGGAGCACATTACACCGGTGCTCCGAGCGCTGCACTGGCTGCCGATAGTGTGCCGGGCCAAGTTCAAGGTCCTAGTGATGATCTATAAAGCCCTATACGGCCTTGGCCCCTCTTACCTTAGGGACCGCCTCGCCCTTCGCGCCCCGGAACGGCTCCTGCGGTCTGCCGGGGGTGCCCTCCTGGAGGTCCCCCGTGTTAAGCGGGGGGCCACGATGGAGCGAGCATTCTCGGTGGTAGGGCCGCGGCTGTGGAACTCCCTTCCGGAGGAAGCTCGCCTGGCCCCAAGCCTTTTGACATTTCGGCGGAACTGTAAGACCTGGCTGTTTGCCCAGGCCTTTGGGAGGGAGGGTGGGGGTGGGGTGATTTTAACCCCCACCCATTTATTTATTTACTATTGTTTTCTAGCCCTGTTTTATTGATGTATTTTATATTTATATTTGTAAGTAATTTTAATTGTTTTTATTACTGTTGTTAGCCGCCCCGAGCTGCATTGCAGGAGGGGGCGGGATATAAATTTGTAAAATAAATAAAAATAAAAAAAATAAAATACAGCTTGTGTCTGTGCTAGTTTCTTGTGCATATACTGTTCACGGTGAAAATGGCAGTCCCACACACCGTGCATGGGGAAATCGGTTGTTTTAGGCTATTTTGAGGGTAGTGCAGTACTGACCATCCTAAGTGTTCAAAAATCCTGAGTCAGGCTCTCTAAAATCAAGAGATCAGCTTGACAAACATGAGTGCTTTTGGAGGGGAAAATAACAAATTGGAGTCCTTATTTATATTTTGGTCCTTGAACCTTAAAGATTACAGTGCTATAGTCATTTCACTGTCTTTCTCCACAACTATAAGGGCTAGAAGCATTTTATAAATATCAGAAGCTGAAATTCTAATGCTTTTGTGGAAAATCAGAGTCTTGGGATTTAGCAAACCATTGAAAGTTGCAATGTTTGGTATCCCTGTGGTTTATGTTTTAGGATATATTTGGGTTTGTGCATTTAAACTCTAGAGGAGGAGTGGGGAACCTTTTCCCTCCCAGGAGTGACACTGAAAATTAATAGATGCCCCAAGGACTGCACAGAAGTTGGAGGCAGGAGTCCTTAAGGGGTGCCCTTGGGAAGAGACTGATTGGGATCATGGATTTGTGCTGTGGATCCACCCCATATCCTTGTGGGCATAGCAATACCTCTGCTCCTTTACTCTGAGTTTACTCTTTTGGTGCTTGGGGATAGGAACTGGATCCAGGTGCCAGATCTTCTGGAACTGGAAAGAGGTCACATAAAAACTAACTGCAGGCTGCTTTTGGCCCCCGGGTTCGAGGTGCCCCATCCCTGCTCTAGAAAATGGTGGGTTTAGGATTTGCAGTCTAGGGGGTTGTCTGCTGAGGCACTTGAGGTGTATTTGTGTGTGAAGGATAGTTGTTGGCTTTGTGCGAGTGGAGGACAGCGGTTTAAGATCTTTCAGTCTGGGGGATTTAGAGCAGGCCAGGCTGAGCAAAGTTCCCAAGCCCAGGAGCTGCCTGCCAAAATGTTTATATTGCCAAGAGCCACATTAATTGTGGCTTTCCCCCAATCCCAGTGATGGGGCAGCGCAGCTTCCCTGAAATCTGCCAACCCTCTCATCAAAGTAGTGGTTCCTAGATGGGTTTAGGAAGCAGCACAGGGCATGCTTCCCCCAGATGCCATGAGGCTTCAGGAACCAAAAAGGTAGTTTGCCTTCTCTTGCTTCTGAGGGAGCTGCATGGACATGGACACGCCTCCAAACAGCCACTTCTGGCAAGAACCACAGTGCCCGAGAACGGCATACAGCTCCGCTTGCCTACCTCGGATTAGGGGATTGTGTGCATGGAGGGTGGTGGGTTTAAGATTTGCTGTCTGGCGGCAATAGCTTTGGGGGACTGTGTGCATAATGGATGATGGTTTAGGACAGGTGGGGAGTCTCGGTCCTGGGGGCCAAATGCAGCTTGCGGCTAATTCTTAGGTGGCCCCCTTTCAGTTCCTGGATCAGGCCCCGTGGATCCATACCCACAAGCACTGAAAGGCTGAGCTCTGGGAGTAAGGAAGGCAAAGCAGAGTAAGGAGTGCGAAGGCACCCGCTCCAGGCTCCATAACATAGATGGATCCGTAGCATCCATCATTGATCTAGTCCCTTCTCTTCCTTCCTGCATCCTGAGGGCATCCCTTAAAAACCCTTGCCCCCCAATTTTTATGCGGCCTTTGGAGTTTGTACTAATTTTCAAAGGGTCCCCTGGGAGGGAAAAAGGTTTTCCCACCCCTGGTTTAGGATTTGCAGCATGGGAGGTTTTGCTGTCCTATACGTGGAGGATGGTGGTTTAGAATTTGCAGTTTGTGGGGAAGCAGCATTTGCTGTTGGAATCTATTTGGGGAGGGGGCGTTTAGGACTTGGGAGGGTAGCTTTTGGGCTATTTGGAGGGCTTTAGGGAGGAGTGTACAATTTTATAGTCTGGGGTTAGCGGTTGGTACTTGGGGACGATAGTGGCCTAGAATGTGCAGTGGGGGAAGGTGTTGATTGTGGTGTACTTAGGGGGTGGTTTATATAGAAGGTGGAGGTTAATTTTTTATTTTTTTTTCATCTTGACTTTTATCTCTCCCGCAGGCTCAGGGCAACTCCCAATCTACAAGCATACAAAAACCAGTTAAAAAAACCCCCGCATATAAAATCCCCACTAAACCCATTCCCACCTCTCCCCTCCCTCAAACCTATCTCTGCCTGCTAAAAGGAGTTGCCTTGTGAGGGGATTACTCGTTCGGGTATTTGGGGTGCTGTGTGGGTGGTGAGTAAGGATTTGCCAGCAGAGTTGGTTCCCTGTTAGGGGATTTGGGGCATTATGTAGGGGTGGGGTAGGGTTTTGCAAGCCGAGTCCTTACCTTATGCCCCTCCTCTAGCTGGGAGGGGATGGCACCCCCCCAATTGCAAGGTCTGCAACTGCCACTTTTGGGGGGAGCTGTGTGAAAAGGTTTATGGTTTGCAGTGGACGAAGAGGGGCTATCCTGGGGGTTTGGTCTCTGGGGCATTCCTTGCCCTTCCATTCCCTCCCTTCCCTAACTGGGGTGGGTGGGGGAGAAGCACCTCTAAATTAGAAGTTCTGCAAATACCATTATTTGGGGGGGTGATACGAGTGTGCAGTGGGGTGGTTTAGAGTCTGCAATGGAAGAAGAAGGAGTGTGTGTATTAGCAATCGGGTTTGGTCTCTTCAGCAACCCTGACCCCACTTGTGGAGGGTAAGATTTGGGGGGTGCAGCACCCCCAAATTACAAGGTCTTGACTACTACTACTTGGGGGCTGTGTGAAGAGGCTTTGGGTCTGTAGTGAAATAGCTCTTCCCTAACAAGAGGGCTACAGCCCCCCAAATTACAAAGCAGGCAACTGCCACTCTTGGGGTGGGGGGCTGTGTGAAGAGGCTTAAGGTTTGCAGTGGAAGAGAGGAGGGTTATATGGGGCAGCCCCTGAACCCTAGTATCCCTTCCCTAATGGGGTACAGCCCCCCTAAATTACAAGTCAGGTAACTGCCACTCTTGGGGTGGGGGGCTGTGTGAAGAGGCTTAGGGTTTGCAGTGGAAGAGGGGAGGGTTATGTGGGGCAGCCCCTGAACCCCAGTATCCCTTCCCTAACAGGGCACAGACCCCCCCAAATTACAAGGCAGGCAACTGCCACTCTTGGGGTGGGGGGCTGTGTGAAGAGGCTTAGGGTTTGCAGTGGAAGAGGGGAGGATTATGTGGGGCAGCCCCTGAACCCCAGTATCCCTTCCCTAACAGGGGGCACAGCCCTCCAAATTAAAAGGCAGGCAACTGTCACTCTTTGGGGGTTTGCAGTGGAACGAGGGGTTATGTGGGGCAGCCCCTGAACCCCAGTATCCTATCCCTAACAGGGGCACAGCCCCCCAAATTACAAGGCAGTCAATGGCTACTCTTGGGGGGGGGGGGCTGTGTGAAGAGGCTTAGGGTTTGCAGTGGAACAGAGGGGGTTATGTGGGGCAGCCCCTGAACCCGTATCCTATCCCTAACGGAGCACAGCCCCCCAAATTACAAGGCAGTCAATTGCCACCCTTGGGGGGGGGCTGTGTGAAGAGGCTTAGGGTTTGCAGTGGAAGAGGGGAGGGTTATGTGGGGCAGCCCCTCAACCCCAATATCCCTTCCCTAACAGGGGGCACAGCCCCCCAAATTACAAGGCAGGCAACTGCCACTCTTTGGGGCTTTGCAGTGGAAGTGGGGAGGGTTATGTGGGGCAGCCCCTGAACCCCACTATCCCTTCCCTAACGGGGTACAGTCCCCCCAAATTACAAGGCAGGTAACTGCCACTCTTGGGGGGGGGGGCTGTGTGAAGAGGCTTAGGGTTTGCAGTGGAAGAGGGGAGGGTTATGTGGGGCAGCCCCTGAACCCCAGTATCCCTTCCCTAACAGGGGCACAGCCCCCCCCAAATTACAAGGCAGGCAACTGCCACTCTTTGGGGCTTTGCAGTGGAACGGGGGGTGGTTATGTGGGGCAGCCCCTGAACCCGTATCCTATCCCTAACGGAGCACAGCCCCCCAAATTACAAGGCAGGCAACTGCCACTCTGGGGGTTTGCAGTGGAACGGGGTGGTGGTTATGTGGGGCAGCCCCTGAACCCCAGTATCCCATCCCTAATGGGGCACAGCCCCCCAAATTACAGAGCAGGCAACGGCCACTCTTTGGGGGTTTGCAGTGGAACGGGGGGGGGGTTATTATGTGGGGCAGCCCCCGCCCCCCAGCGGTCCTTCTCGCCCCCCCGTAGCTGGAAGGGGGGGGGGCAGGGCGGCCGTTGCGGAGGAGGCGGGCCGAGGAGCCCGGGCTGGCAGAGGCGGAGCTGCCCGGGCTGGGAGGCCCGGCCGAGGCGGAGCTGGAGGAGGAGGAGGAGAAGGAGGCTGCAAAGCAGGCCGCCGCTGGTTCTCGCTTCCCAGTGCCAGCAGCCGCCGCCGCCGCCGCGGGGAGGGGAGGGAGAGCCGCCACCGAGCCAAGCTGGACAGGCAGCAGGACCCGCTCCCCTCCAGACACCGCAGAGAGAGGTACCGCCCCCCCCCCTCCCCTCTCCTCCGGCTTTGGGGGGGGGGGGGGGAAAAGGCCCCCCCCCAGAGGAATTGGGAGAGCCACCCCATCCCCTTGCTGGAGCATCCCGGGTCCACCCCCTTATTTGTTGGGGGGGGCACAGAAACTGGGGGACCCCCCATGCTAGCGCCTCCCCCCCAGCCATGCCCTCTAAGCACTGACAGTGGGGTGCCCCCAATCCTTATCCCCTGTCTCTAACAGCACCCCAATAGGGCTCCCCAGAGGCCCCCCAGCTCTGCTTTGAGGAGTCCTTTTGTTAGCCTCTTAAATCTCCCCCCCCCCCAATTTCCTTAGACAGGGATAGAAACTCGGGTACCAGCTCCCCATCTCCAAGCAGGGGATCCTAGTCCCTGTCCTCAAATGCCTTTCTCAGCCCTGCTTGGAGAAACCCTTCTGTTATCCTTTGAAAGCCCCATAGACCGCCCGCCGCAGCATGGTCGGATGGGGATAGAAACTGGGGTACCAGCCTATCCCACCACCTCCAATTCAGGGAACGTAGACTCTTTCCTCGAATGCCTCCCCACCTCTGCTTGGGGGAAAGGAGGGGATTATTGTGCACCTATTTACCCTGCCTATTACATACCTTCCATATCCTTGTTCATAGTGTATAGGGTTATTACACCTGCCCTTGGGGGGGGGGGTTGCTGGTACTGGGGGTGTCTCTGTAAACCCACCTTTAGGGAAAAGATGCTTCCTCCCTGGTGGCAGCTGATGTTTTGGGGCTGCAGCTGTGAAAAAAGGGGGTGTCTCCACCTTTTACTTGGGAAACCTATGTAAATAGACCTTGTAGTAGACTCTCTCTCTTCCCTCCCTCTGTAGTAGGAAGAGACCCACTCTGCTCACTGAAATCTTGCTTGTGTGTTGTTTGTTTAATGATCAGGCACCTGCCAGGCAAAGAACTGAGGCGATGGGGCTTTTTACTCAGCCTCCTTTCCCCACCCTTTTCTGGTCTCCTGCCGTCACAAAGGTGGATGGATAAAGAGGAAAGCAGCAAATCCTCAGACAAAGGCAGCCCCCTCCCCCCCAATGCCACTACACATAGGTTTGTACATTAGCTACAGCTGCGTCTCGCTGCAGCTTGACAGTCACTGGACTGAGATAATGGGAGTGCAGTTTCTGTGTGTGCCCGCGTATGGAGAGGTTCCAAAAAGTACAGAGTAGTACGTAATCTAGGGAAATAGTGGCGGTGTGTTTATCTTGACATGTTTGTATATAATGGGTGCGTGTCTGGATATAGATCAACACCAGATTTAGCAAAGCTACCAGATTAGACAGTAACCTGCTTTAAAAAAGAAAATGAAAGCCCTCCAGTGTGCTGTTTGTAGATAGCGTTAAGGAAATGGCTCAAGATATATATATTTTTTGTTTGGTTTGGCTTTTGAAGAAAACGGGGTGGGGGTGTGACCCATAGCTTTCCCCAGGCAGATAGGATTTCCACTGCGGGGGCTAGGGCAAAATATCGGTGTGTGTAAATAGATGTCTCTTACTGCTACCAAGGCTGGATCCAGGCCTTATTTACTCCAGTGAGAAAATGGAAGTAGTGACTTGGGTGGAGTAATGCCAGACAGAGGCGGGTGTAACCGAGATCAGAGTGGGTGCCTGCGTTTCATCAAGAGGCATGGAATGTGCACATGAAGCTTTTTGTTAACCATACTTTACATCAAGAATTTCAAAGTTCTGCTGACGTTGACTACTTGAGTATTTACTTTCATACGTTATCATCGTAAGCCACTTCGTAAAAAGGAGCTATTTGTACAGTTCCACTTACCCACGTGTTCAAACTTTTGTTTCCACTTTCTGATCTGACAGTAAACACAAAGTTGAGGCCAAAATTCTGTCCCTGCTTCCTCCACCTAGCTGATCCTGTGCTTGCTTAATGTGTAAGATAATATACTGTTCTGAGAGGCTGCGCAGTCCCTAAATACTATCCCTTCAGGTTGAGTTGAGGACATGGTGTTAGCTGGAACCACTGCAGTCTATTGTGTAGGAACCTGTATTTGTAAAAGACTTTAATGCAAACTTGGGTTATTGACTTATTGATAATGCTTAGTGGTCACGCAGTCCGTTTCCTCTTCTAGGTGTTAACCAAACATTAACCCTTGTGGGGTAGGTGAGTGTTGCCCTCCCGCATTTTCCCAGATCGGGAATGATGCAAAAAAGGAAGGGTGTGTATTTTTTAAATCAATCAAGTTAAACTATCTTTGAATAAAGCCCCCTGCCCATCAATGCCGATCTAAACACATGGTTGTAGCCAGGGTGTGGATAGTATCATGTGTGAACTGGATGTTCCCGTGTGCTACAAGATGTGTCTGAACAGCCAAACTGATGCCAGCAGCATCTCTGGTTGGGAAGAGACGGGGGATGCTGCTGTCAGGTTGACACAGGTGGCCTCACCACAAACATCCCCAATTTATTGGGGGATGTGGCTAGTCCCTGCTGATCAGTAGGAATCGGGATGTCCCCACATCCAGCACTTCAGCGTGGGCATTGCTAACACACTTCCCATTGAATAGAGTGGCAAGTGCCAGGTTTGTTCACGCAAATCCTGGGGCAATTGTTTCGCAGAGTGAACATGGGTTTGCAGCAAAGCAGAGGGGAGCTTTCCCTGGTCGGTTTCAGCAGCAGGGAGATTTGCCTTGCAGACAGGAGCTTTGCCTGGAAAAACTCAGCTGCAGAAGGGGGTGGGGGCTTGGGCTTCATCAATTTATACTGCCACCCAAAGGGCCCCCCTGTTAATCGGAGGCCATCGACTGGGAGCCTAAACACAGAACAGCATGAACATTTGTTCATGCTGCTCCAATGTAGGATGACATGGTAGTAAGTATGGGAGATTACAGATCTCCCCTGTGGTTAATGTAACGTGTAGAACCTCCCACTGGGGGCTAGCCTGCTCCCCACTGATCAGCTGTTGTGTGGAGAGACATAAATCTCTCCCTCTGGGACCTTTAGCTGGGGATCCACATAATACATTGGCTGAATATGGACCTGCTTCTCCATCCCCCCGGCCCCCCAGAAGTAGCAGACCTGGGTGTATCACGTAGCCATTCCTGTGTTTGCATGCACAGTTACACATGGCTAATTTCATGTGTAGCGGCACCCACAGTTTAGTGCAGGATGGGGAAACATTTCCCTCCCAGGGACCATCTTGAAAATTAGTACAATCTCCAAGGGCTGCATAGACGCTTGGGATGGGGTGTGTGTAAGAGATGCACCCAGGAAAAGGATCCAGGTCATGGATCTGTCTCCTATCCTCTTGTGCATGAGAGACAAAGTAGTAAAGGAACTGGAACTGGAAAGAGGAACTAGAAAGAGGCCACATTTGGCCCCTGGGCCTGAAGTTCCCCAACACCCCCTTTGAGCTCTTCCGTGTTGTTGTCTGGGACCGGTTAAAATGATCCCAGTGGTGTTAAATTCTGTCCACAGGGCTTTGGGCGTTGGGGCTCACTTCTTAATTTATTTATTTTTGCTCAAGGAAGTGGCGGAGACATCAAGGCCCTAAGTAGGGTTAGATTTATTTTCCTCTATTCTCAGACCGTGACCCTCTATTGAAAACAACCCACGATGATGTCAGTGAGCGGTTACACCTGTTAGCGTTCGACCTAGGGTGTTTTTACACAAGACGCTACAATGCAGGTCCAACCAGTGAACAGGTGTGGTAGCACCCATGTAAAAGTGTGGGGCGTTGGGCATGCTCACACAACCTCCACCCCCCCCTCCGTCCCCCTCTGCACGGAGCCACCCAGAAAATCCCTGGTTGCACTGTGTAAGGGGTATGAGTGGCTGGTGGGTGTGCACACCCATCTACTGCTGTCTAGATCCTCCCCCACCCACTGGAGGTGTGTGTACGCTCCACCAAGTGCACACAGACCTGCTCTCCCCGCGCCTGCCTCCCCGTCTGTTTAAAAATCACCCTAGATGCTTAGCATTTTATGTTTCTTTAGTGTTTCACAAAAATTGTAGATCTAGATTGTAAGCCCCTCGGGGCAGGGAGCTGTCTGTAATCTTGATTGTTCAGTGGCAGACATGTTGCTACTTGATAAATAATAATAAAGAAGCAACTAAATTCCCTAACAAGGCCCACGGAATTTGTAGGGGCAAAGCTTGACAGCTGCTTTAAAATTCTGGTTCCATTCCTGAAAGGTGACCTTGTATAAAAACCAAACCAACTCTCATTGTGGGGTTTCATGTTTGGGTAATCTCCATATCAGAGATGACCTGTTTACAAATAAGAGAGCTTCCCGGCTCTCTCCTTGGAGGGAGGCAGCTCAGCAAACCAGACTTGGCCCTGAAGTGAGAGTGCCTGAGAGAGAGCTAAGACTGTGTTCATTTTACAGACTGTAAAGCTCTGCAGATTAAATCATAATCATAACACGTCAAAAGGTGTGGCTGTCGGCCTGTGTTGTCTAATGTGCTGAAGTCGTTGTGTAGAAAAGTCATGAGTCTAAACACATTAGTAAACCAATTCAGCCCTATACCTTGCACTGAGCTTGCCTGCATGAGAAGTAGTGAATGTGGCATTCAGTTTCGTCTCCTTAGCAAAGCAGCGGAGAGCGACATGTAGTTTCAGGGATGAGCAGGGACTAGGGGACCTCCGCCTGCAGCAATTCAGAGCCAGTAGCAGGGGTCCCTAAAAGACTGGCCTCGCTGTTAGTGAATGGCTGCTGGCAGGGGTTCTGCTGTTTGGTTGGCAGCATCCCCCTGTATAGCCTACAAAATGGCTATTACTCAAGTTGGTTGAAGGACATAACCTGTAATCCAGGAATGGGGAACTTCAGGGCTGAGGGCCAAGTGCAACCTGTGACTTTTTATGTGGTCCCTTTCCAGTTCCTGTATCTGGCCCCTGGATCCAGTTCCTACCTCCAAGCATTGAAAAAGGATGAGGGAGCAGAGATGAGGGTATGCACACAAGGACAGGAGACAGATCCACGGCAGAAATCCCTGGGCCTTCCTCTTCGGTGCCGGGGGGGAAGGGGGGGAACTATGCTGTAAGACCATGAGTGGGTGTAGCCGTCAACCAAGAAGTGGGTATACACCCACATGTCATGGGTGCTCACTCATGCAGGAAAAGGACTGTGGATCTGATTTTAATTTTTAAAAAATCATTATAGTTCCGTCAATATAAACCCTCTTTTGGGTGACCGATTTGAAAATGGCGCGCTGGATTTATGGGCAGGGAGTGCATAGAACGTTGCATAGAGTTGGGCAGGAAGTATACCGGCACGGCCAAGTCCCATCCCCGTCAAACGTTGTCCTCCATCACCTAGGGACAGGAAGTGGATACGAACATGCCACACGCTGTATATAGACATAATGTCAGATACGTGTTCAATCTGGACATGCAAAGTGATCTTGGCGATCCAGTCGTGGGTGAAAACAGACCGAACGCTAATTCCACTTTTAACACCCCTTTAACGTTTCTTATACATGTTGCAGGGATGTATTGGTGCCCTATGCAGCCTTGCAACATGCATAAGAAATGTTAAAGTGGAGTTAGCATTATGTCGGTTTTCACCCTGTCCTCACTTCGCATGTTCAGACTGGGTTTAACGGGTGGCAAAGTGCGTGTTCGGGAGTGTGACGATATATACACCCAACAGCCAATACGTACTTAAGGGGCTCAAACACACTGTTTCCGTTACGTGTAAAGATGCCCTGTGTCTCAGCTAGGGGGGAAGATTGCTCCAGTACCATTTTGCTTTACCTCTGTTTATCGAATGCAGCCTCCTGTCTTTTTCACATGAAGCAGTTACCTGCGTGAGCTGAAGTTACTACTAAGGGTTAGCTCGGGCTAACTACTTTATCTACTCTGAGGGGTTTGAGAGGCCGTATAAGTACACTTCTGCAGAAAAGTTCTCGGGCAGAGTCCTTACTCTGCGGTAACTCACTCAGCCTCCGTTCTGCCCAGTCCCTGCCCCCTGGCAGCTCCTCCTGGCTCTAACAACAGAGAGCGGGGAGGGAGCCAGCCACGGAAAGCCCCCAGTGCACCTGACCATGGAATTGGGATGCACGTGTGCAGTTCACACCAGAGACCCAGAAGTGTGGCGCTCAGCTGGCGTGGCCAGCCGGGCTCTGCAGCAGCCGCTCGAGTCTCTTCAAAGGCAGCTGCTGCTCTTCTAATGGGGGGGTCGGGGAGTGGGGGGCGGGGGCAACGCCCCATGCGCCGTACAGTGCGCACTGCACCTGGGTAACTGTATGTGCAAGAAATTCATCCTCTAGGGCAGGAGTGGGGAATCTTAGGCCCCCTAGTTTTTATTTGGGTCATTCCAGTGCCTGGATCTGGCCCCCAAATCCATTTCCTACTCCCAACCACTGAAAGACCGAGCTTTGGGTAAGGGAGCGAGATTAAGGCAACCACACAAGAATAGGGGACAGATTCATGGCACGTATCCATGATCTGGACCCTTAGCTTCCCGAACACACTCCTTAAATTCCCCAACTTCCAACTTCTATGTGGCACTTGGAGCTTGAACTCCTTTTCAGAGCTGCCCTTGGGAAGGGAAAGGTCCCCCTTGCTCAAGGTCATCTGTAGGATAGAGCTATCCTGGAGTTCTTCCTACAACCACATTTTTGGCCCCTAGGATGGAGCACTCCAGGATAATAGTCTCCATGCCGCATGCAAACATACCCTTATGCAAGGCCCTTGAATCGATGGCAATTTTTAGCTTTGAAAGAGCGTAACAACTTTAACATACTGTATTAAAGGCCTCAAATTGTCATTTAAATCTTCCTGCTTTTCAGAACTTAAACAAGATTAAAGCAAGATGAAAGGAGAGAAACTGCCGGAAACCACGGATAGAAAGAAACCTCTATTTTCATAGTTTGTGTATCTGCAGGATCATGTGTGATGGTGTTTCTCTTTTTTCCGATGAGCTGAAAATGGTTTATTCCATTCTTCATGGCACTGAGTAACGGTTGTTTATCTTCAAAAAAGATGTTCCTCTGTAATTAGCTAAACTAAATTAATAAAGTACGTTATCAGCATGTTAGTGAAGGAGCAGTTCAGGATGACAGGAAGGTCTAATTTCCTGGAGAGGGGAAAATCAGCTTTTTATCTTTAGGTGCAAATCGCAGTTAAAGCGAGATGTCCAGTTCACCAATAAATGTTGAGTTCAGTTGCTGCGGTCTCTGAAAAGAGCGAAAAGCTGAATAAGTGCCTTGACCTAACTTCTAACTCAACTGTCCAGTAGGAATAGAGTACTTTATTTCCACCAGGAACTTAACGTAATTCAGTGGAATTCACCTTTTACAAGGCATCCAGAGAATATATCGAGACTTGCACTGTGTTTTTGTACTTTACATATGCAAAATTCAAGTGTCCCGGTCATATGGACATCCATCTTTTCTCCCGTTCTAACTGTATCTAGTGTTTGTTTCCTGTGGGCATGCAAATGTTTAAAAGCAGCCGCTAATCTTGAGTGCCTGCGTTTAGCCTCCTAGAGAATTGCAGAACCGTAGGGTATGAAGCGACTACAAAGGTCATCTAGTCCGAGCTTCTGATCACAGGCATAAATGCAAACACTTTCCTGTAGAGTACCTACCTGCAATGGGATTGCTGCTTGGTAGAGTGCATATGCAAATATTGGCAGTTCATTTCCCTGACAGTGATCTTTTGGTGTGGCATTGTGACTGATGCCAGAAGTGGGCAAACTGTGGCTCTAGAACCAGACGTGTAGGGTTGCCATAGGTGCAGATTTTTCCAGGACACTTATGAACATGTATTTTACATAAGTGTCCTGGAAAAACTTACATCTATGGCAACCCTACACGTCTGGCTCTTGGGATTAGGAAACTCTGCCCACCTTACGCCTTTCATTGAAAGGAATGCAGCTCCTACTGCACAACCAGTGTACGCGTGAGCAATCATTCTGTAGTTCATTTGGAGAGGAGTTATCCCTCTCATAACAACTCTGCCGTGACCTGAAAACTACAGCTGAGCAGAATGTTTCCACGAATGCAAGAAAACTTTAACTGAGGAGTTCGTTACGTTAAGCCTATGCATTAACTACTGGGTTGTTGTAAAAAAGCCCCTTTAACATCCAGGATCTGTTTATCGAAGGAGCTGAATGCCTGCAGCTTCCTGTTGGGGTCAGTTGGAAATTGGAATTGCACTTTCTTGGAGGTGTGCATTGTGTTCCGTGCTCCGTCCCCAACCCTTAGGCAGGCCTGTCACATTATGCCGTAAATGGACTGTTCCTTTTACTCAAGCTGTAGAGCAGGGATGGGGATTCTCAGGCCCAGGGGCCGACTGCAACCCACGGCTCGCTTTTATGTGGCTCCTTTCCAGTTCCTACCCCCAAGCGCTGAAAGAAGGGAGCAGAGAGGAGGACATGCCCTCAAGGATAGGGGATGGATCCACCACGCCTTAGCTCCATTTTCTTTCCTTCTGCCTTTCTTGGCCTGAGCAAGCATCTGCGCTGCCGAATTTGATGTGGCCCTCGAAACTTGGCACTCGCTTTTCAAAGTGGCCCCTGGGCGGGAAAAGGTTCCCCCACCCCTACTGTATAGTCTATTGCCTTTTAGCTCTGGAGGCTTCCTGTCCAGTCCCGCTATGTGGTGGTCAAAATGGCAGCTGTTCTATTAGCACTCCTGAAAAGTGGGACTTGGAGTGCTTGTGTTAACAGCTTTTCACACAAAGCGATGAAGAGCGGCCACTGTTGGAAGCTGGATGGACCTTTGGTCTGACCCACTATGGCACTTATGTTCTTAGATGCCCTATGCTAAAATAGAGGTGGGGAACAAATGTGGCCCACGGCCTTTATTTAACTAATTTATTATCCTGCCCTCCCCCAAGAACAAATGGTGGGTTGCTGCACATAAAATCATGTATAATAAACACAATAAAACCAGTTAAAATCCCTTATCCCAAACCCTCTCCTTGTCTGCAAAATGGCCTGCCAAATAAAAAAGTCTTGCGTTGCCTCTGGAAGAGGACGTAGGATTTGGCTGAGAGGAACCTCTCAAGGTGGGTTTGGCCCTTTTCAGTTCTTTGATCTGACTGACAGGTCCGGTCCCTGACCCACAAGCTCCGAACTCGGGGGAAGAGAGTGGAGTTGAAGGTACCCGCTCAAGGATAGGGGAATGGAACCATGGCACAGATCTGTGATCTAGACCCCAGAGGTGGGGGAACCTTTTCCCTACTGGGGGCCACATTGAAAATTAGTACAAGCTCCAAGGGCCACATAGAAGTTGGGGTAGGAGTGGTTAAGGGGTGTGTTCAAGAAAAGGAGGGTCCAGCTCATAGGGCTGTCTCCTGGGTCTTTCCCCTCTCCTTGGGTGTCATGCCCTCATCTCTGCTCCCTTCCCCATAGCTCAGGTTGTCAGTGCTTGGGGGTAGGAACTAAATCCGGGGGCCAAATGCAGGAACCGGAAAAGGGCCACATAAAAAAAGCAAAACCTTACCGCGGGCTGCATTTGGCCCCCTGGGCCTGAGATTCCCCATCTCTTTCCCCCACCTGAAGCACACCCCTTAGCCCCCCCACTCCCAACTCCCGTCTTTTTGACAAAGCTTGTACTAATTTTCAAAGCGGCCTAAGGGAAAAGGTTCCCCCGCCCCCCAACCTACAGCATCACAGACAGCCCCTTTGCAGCCGTAAAATAATGTCGAAGCCACGGCCTCCCTAGGTAACTTAATTCCATTGCTCAGCTGTTCTTTCACATATTCCTAATATCTAACCATACTTTCTCCCTCACCTCGCATCCTACTTACTCCAGCCCCAGAGAATAACCGGTTTCCATGTTTTTTTCAGCAACCTTTTAAATATCTGGAAACTGCTCTCACCTCCCCCCAGCCCCCTTAGCTGTCTTTTAAAACAAGCTTTAACAAACTGGGGTTTGTCTTTTGGTTGCTGAGGCTTTATTGCGTTCTGCAGTCCCCGTTTTTTCCTAATTGCCACGATGGCTAGGAGTTTACTTTTGTAAAAAATAGAGAATTTCATTATTTTATCCCGGGGCTGACAATTTTAGGTTTTGAGAGAGATCAGAACTCCTTTTGTCTCCATCTGCTTAAAATCTTGAAACTCAAGATAAAAACCGCAAGAGTTGGCAGGCCTGTGGTGTAGGGGTCCCAGAATAACCCCTGCCGCAGAGGGCATTAGGAGAAAGCAGAACTAGAGGGTGCGCATCACTATCTCATTCCTCTGCTTGCCTTGCCTGTTGGCCACCATTTGCGTCCCTGACCCCAAGGCAAGTTGAATGCTCTCCGCCCACGTAGCG
Source organism: Sphenodon punctatus (assembly GCA_003113815.1). Lineage (NCBI taxonomy): Eukaryota > Metazoa > Chordata > Lepidosauria > Sphenodontia > Sphenodontidae > Sphenodon > Sphenodon punctatus. Next base: position 4,220,285 of record QEPC01003849.1, on the reverse strand, counting down.
GTGAAGTGTCCATCCAGCCTTTTATCCAATTAGACAACTATCTAGATGTGGGGGGCAGCACGTAGCTAATATCTGCTTCAGATTAGGCAAGTTCCTTCCCTCCCCCAGCCCTTTTCAGAAAGTGGATCTGGATCAGTTGGAAGGCAGCTTTGAAGATTGACTTTGGTATAATGGTTTAATTTCATTTTAGGGCCCACAAATGCATTACATTGATTTCCTCTTGATCTTTAGAGCTGTCATATTGTAGCTCAAAACCCTGTCTTTCTATGTGGCATTTGCTGCTGTTATGAAACAAGTTTATTATATTTATTTATTTTTAAAAAAACAAACCAGTTTCACCGTGTCCATTTAAACCAGGGTTGGCCAAGAGAGAGAGTGTGGTCTACGAATAGATCACATGCTAGTTTCCAGTAAGCTCACAGTCTAGGCAGGGGGAACCAGCTTCTCAGGGATTGCCTCTGGGGAGGAGAGGGGGCCCCAGGGAATAGGTGCTTTCTGACGTGCATTAAAGTGTACTTATGAGTTCGGGTGGTGGAATACGCATGCAAATTAGGCGCGGCTTTGATTGAAGTTTTTTTGCGTACTGGCAAATGTGCTTGACCGAGCTGCAAAATCCAGGTCGGTCAAGTGCGCTTCAAAGTGTGCCGAAAAGCTTCAGTCATGCACAGCGTGCCTTTCCAGCGTCATCAAAGCCGTGCCGAATTTGCATGTGTGTCCCGCCACCTGAACTTGTAAGTACACTTTAAAGCACATTGGAAAGCCCCCAATGTCTCCAGGAAGGAGAGGGCCTACGTGAGCTCCTCTAGGATGGCAGGGAAGACGCTCTCCAAAGGAGAGGACCCCTCTCCTCAGACCAGTTGCTGAGGTGTCCTAGGGCTGGGAACCAGCGGGAAGGGGCCTGGTCTTGCATGAAGGGGGACAAATTCTCTGAGAATCAAGTGGGTCATCTGCACCCCAGGTCTGGCCACCTCTGAGGTAGGGACCTGTCTGTAACTATTGATTGTACAGTGCTAGGTACATTGCTGGCGCTTTAAACTGGCATGATGGACAAGGTGGCTTTTTAAAAGACTGCCTCTACTTATCATGCAACTACCTTTTTAAAAGTACACAACCATATTAATAAAAACCCATTTAGAAAGCTAAACAAATGCTAAAGTGTAGATTTATCCGTGTGGAAAAGGCCGAAGTGTGTTATGTGTCAGGTTGCAACCCTATTGTAGCCTATCACCCCGGCATGGTGACCTAGTATAAAACCACACAAGGCAGGGCTGGCCGGATCCCTCCCCCCAACTAATAGCTCATGTGGCTTTTCCCATCTTCTCAAATGATCTGTTTCACAACTTGGAAGAAAACAGCAGGAACAGGGTGAGAGCGCTTGTAAAGACTCGCGCAGCGTAGTCGGAGCAAACTGTTCTGAACATCGTGAGCTGAACTTGGTTAAACTTTCCAAAGGCTCTAGTAGTTTTGCTTCTCTCGCTGCAAAGGAAATTGTGTAATAATTGAATGTCTTTTTTTTTTTCCTTTTCTTTCGAAAAAGCTTATAAATGGTGCAGCTTGTTCTAAATAATACCTAAATCTGCACGCCTTCCTCCTTGGGAGATATCTTTCTTCAGAAAAAGCTTGTCCTTGGTGGCCTTTTCTCCTTGGTGTCTCCTCCCAGAAATAAAGTTCATGACGAGGAAGATTTTCGAAAGCGACTGTCTCAATTTTTGTCGCCTTATGGGAGAGTTAAGTGCAATGAAGATGGAGGCCACGTGCCTTCTCTTTTACTCCTGAAGTATTTGCAAGGACAGAGAACTAAACTGAAGTTACTCAGTAGGGAGAGAAGTATGTGCTCCTGAAAAACCAGGAGTACATATTCCCCGAAGGCTGGAATTTTAAAGTAATTGTTTGTGTGAACTCTTATCGGCGTGTGAGGGGAGTGACCTCAGTTTAACGTCTTAGCTGGGTGGCGTGGGTGGGAGCAGATTGACTCAGTATTACTTCAGATTACACTGTTTGTCTGAATGCTACCTAAGGGGAGTACTGCTTTGATTTATTTAAACTGAAGTAACCACTCCCCCTTGGTAGCGCTCTGACAAACATTATGAACCAAAGTAATTTAATTAACTTGAAGTAAGTTGACTTGGTTTATGCTGTTTGTCCGAATGTGGCCTTAAGCGCTGCAGTTTTACTGTAACCATTTGTAGCGAAGTCGCTCCATGCTCACGCTACGTCTGTACTTCAATTTATCTCCAAAACAGCCCCCCACGGGCGATAGCCACTTTACTATCAGTTCTTCAAAATGCCCAAGATGTCTCAGTCTTTACAAAATCCTAAGCATAGAGCAAGTCTCAAACCCTCCCGTCCCGTCTTACTTCCAGAGTAACTCCTCCTCTCTTACAATGAGCTGAGAGCTTTTTATTGTCCCTTGTGGTCAGCTGACTTCCCCAGCCACAGCTGGCCACCCTCAGCTCCCTCCATTTACTACAGCTGGGGAGGTTCAGCTGACTAGGATAAGGGTAGCCGAGCCCATGAACTCTTGAAAGTGCAGCAGGGTGAGCTGGCCCATCTTAAAGTTGGGCTTCGTGTTCAGAAATGTCTGGCTGCTTGCTCCCTGAAAATGAGGCTGTATTAAGGTGTCTCATGATAATAAAGCAGGAGTGAGGCACCTTAGGCCTGGGGGCCAAACGTGGTCTGGGACTAGTTTTCATCTGGCCCCTTTCTGCTTCCTGGATCCAGCTCCTACCCCCAAGCACTGAAAGTCTGAGCTCAGGGTGAAGGAGCAAAGATGAGGGCATGAACTCAAGGATGGGAGACAGATCCATGATCTGGACCCTTCACTTCCTGAGCATGTTCCCTAGGTTTCCATGCCTCCAACTTCTATGCAGCCCTCAGAGCTTGTAATAATTTTCAGAGTAGCCCCAGGGAGGGAAAACTTTCCCCACCTCTGTAATAAAGCAGAACTCCACTAATCTCTCTCAAAACCTTTGGCCTGTGTTCCTGGGGCTGATGTTGCAAAAGGAAACGGCAGCCCCAGCCTTTTTCTCGAGACCTGCTCCGTTGGGAATGCTAATGACAGCTTTTCACAAACCGAGGAAGCCTTGCTTCCTTCCAAGACACTCAAGCAAGATTTCCAAAGAGAAGAGCTTTGCTGCATTCAAGTGTAAATGCGATGTCTTTTCAAACAGGAAGTTAGCCCAACAAAACCATCCATTCTCTGCAGGACAGATCCTCAGGGTTGCTGAGGCAAAACAAGGCAGGTCTAACTGGCTAAACAGGAAGGGGAAGTGAAAAATGAGGGGATGCAAGTCCAGCTTCTACGAAGAGTCTTGCTATAAAGCGTTTTAGCTCTACGTTTTAACGTTTGGGGTGTTGCTTATGCTTTTGCCTTCCCCAGCTGATAAATTAAAAAACTGGTAAATCTTAGCGTTACGTGACCCGTAATTGCATATTCTGCAGAGGTTCTCTGCTTAATGTGGAGTGAAATCATCTGGCTTGTGTTATACAGATAACGAGAGTAGACGGGCACAGTGGTCCATTGCGGCATTAGATTTGAATCTTTTTCGATACTTCAGTATGCTACGGTTACCAACTAATCCGTACACAAATCTGCTGGAGTATCCATTCTAGGCCTGTCTTCTTAATTTATGACCAATCTGCCCCGTATAACCATTCTGTTATATAGTCAGCTTAAGTCCTACGTGTAGAATTAAACGACATTCCAAGATTTTACCAAACTTCCAGGAAAGTTACCAAAATAATTTTTTAGAATTTAAAAAAAAAATAATTATGGAACATTTTAAGAAAAACTCTTATACCAATATAATTACTGAGTCATCTATCAAATTTGATAGATCAAACCTACGTGGACAATCTTCTGGCCTCAATCTCTTAAAATAGGATTTTTTATTCTGATCTTTTATTAGAGCCTCTTACACAAATTAACTGGTATTAGTCAGTAAACACTTTGAACTCATGCATGACTTTCCCTCGAGAGACCGTCGCAAATGTTAATGCATGATTCCAGCCCTGTTTTGACCTAGCTAAGTAGTCTTCTTTTATCCTATATAGGGAGCAAGTGGCCAGACATTTCTGAACACTAGGCCCACTTTTAAGATCAGTAGTCGGAATGTGGGCGTACATATGGAAGATGCTGAGCTTCATCTACTGTCATCAAAATAAATGGAAGTTGAGAGTACTCAGCAAACTCACTGGAGAGAGGGAAGTGGGGAACTTTTTCCTCCCTGTGGACCACTTTGAAAATTAGAGCAGAGAGGAGTTGGGGGAAGGTGTGATCAGGATGGGGGAAGAGGGCTCTGTGCCATGGATCCATCCCTTTTCCTCAAGAGCATGTCCTCATTTCCACTCCCTTTCTTAAGTACACACCTTTGCTGCTTGAGGGTAAAGCCTGGATCTTCAAGCCAGATACAGGGCCAATTAAAAGTAGTCATGTGTGGCATTTGATCCAAACGGCAGGGGTTCCCCACCCCTAAGACAAGGTGAAATCAGACGTGAAGCAGGCCCACTGTGACTTGGGACTCACTGGAAGTGTGGTCCCGCGCCGCCAGATGTTGGCCTGGGACTGTAGTAGGCAGCTAGCCCAGGATGTGCCCTGGGCCTGATCTTGGGTGCCTATTCTGGGCCAACAGCCGCCCACTCAGGTCAGAGTGGGCCAACGTCTCTGTTCGGCCCTGCCATTCCCGCTGCAGGGCAGGGATTGCCACGGCCGCCTGTCATGGCGGGGGGCGGAGTCCTGGGAGGGGAGAGGGGTGGGGTTGACCGCCTGTACATCTGTTGTGACTCCACCTCTCCCCGGGTCATGCAGGCGGTGGGACGGCTTTCCCAGTGGCAAGCAGGTTTCGTCAGTGCCGCCCACCGAGCCGGAGAGTGGCGGTTGCTGTTCCCCAGGCCAAGCCGGGCCGGGGGAGTCGCTGCGCCACTATCCCGTCCGTTTGTGTCGGTTATCCATGGTCTCGCAGACCCAGGGGCTGTACCCCCAGTCCACTTGCCCCCTTCGTTTCCAGCCCCCTTTTTGTGTCAGGAGTTGGGTAGTGAGTCTGTGATTTCTAACATTTTATATTAGGACTATGAACTTTTATTTTAGACATTTGATCCTCTCACCCTGTAGATTTTCAAGATATACAGAGTTTAATTACTGTTTTACTGAGACCAATTGCTTCTTCTCGTATGAGGATAAGAGACAGCTATTTGAAAGAATTCTTGATATAGAGAATCCGACAGATTTAGCTCTGATACGCTCCTCCCATTTAACACCTTTCTGTAGTCACTGAAACAGCAAAGGGTTATGGAGAAATATCTCAATTTAAACCTAAAGACTAACTTGTGTAAGGCTCTGACTAGGTTACATTTTGAACAGATGCCAACTGCTGTTTTCGATGGGCATAGGACAAGGAAACCCAGAGAATTGAGATTTTGCCCCCGCTGTAGTACAGCTGTTGAAGACACGGTACATTACTTGTTAGAATGTCCAATTTACCAGGAAATTAGGTCTCGGTATTTGTTTCCCTTGCCCCTTTATATTGGGTCGTTCTCAAAATGGGAGAAAACATTGTGGATTTTACAACAGGAAGAAGCATCCTTTATTTTGAGATTAGCAGTTTTTTGCATTAAAAGCAGACGGTCGGAGGCATGATTATGTACTAGGTGGGAATTGGCAACTTTATTCTATATTTTTATGTTATTTATTTATTAATGTGCTGTATGTTTATTGATTTTTGTTTGTTCTGGTACATGGTGTGAGCTGACGTTTAATAAAATTGCTTTATCTGACTCGCAGTCCACCCTCGCCCATAAAGCATTCTTTCCTAACCTGGCTGAAACAGTTAAAAAAAAACAAAAAAAACCCCAACAAACCAAGAACTACCTATTCAGACATCTCTTAATTTCCCTCTTCCTCTCCACCCTCCTCCCCCCCATAATTTATTGCTGACTTCTCCAAATTAGTTTAGGATACAATTTATTAGAGATGCACATCACAAGATAAAGTTGTGTTTGTTTCCAACACGGTCTGATTTAGAAATCTGTGAGAAGAAATGTCAATCTGAATTAACTGCGTCGAGGCAAATGAAAGCTGTATTGTCTGGGAAAATAATTCTTGGTTGTGTAGGTCTCCACTGTGATTCCCGGGAGGGGATTTGGTGACCTCAGCCCATGAGGGTTGAACTAAAGCTATTTTGCTGTCATCGGAGCTCCGGGGTAGAATTTCATCCTTTAAGTTGTGTTTTGGTTTAGATACGGCAACAAAGAGAGCCTACTTTATTTCTGCATCTTCTTTCACAGAGCCTCTTGGTTTTCTTCTTCTGCTTCTGTTGCCACCCTTTCTGATCCCCACTGCTTAAGACTCCTCATTCAGCTTTGCAAATACACACAGGCTTCCACTGTAGCCGTCACTAATCATGACTGTTGTAGCTCCCCAAATTCTAATTTTTTGCCCCTACCCAAAAAAGGGGAGTTTGAAAATAGTTCCTGGATTACCTTTTAATAGACATCCCAATTTCAAAGCTGCCACAGGGCCTGATAATCAAAGAGGTAGAGGCAGATTAAAGTTAGTACGAGCTCAGAAGGCTGCGCTGAAAATTGGGGCAGGGGTGCTTAAGAAAGAAGTGCCGTACGGGGTTAAACCAATGGTTCACCCAGCCTACTGTCTCCAACAGAGGCCGATCTTGGTCGCTTCAGAGAGGAACCCAACAGGTCATAATGGGGCAACCCATTCCCCACCCAGGAAGAAGAGGGTTCAGATCATGGATCTGTGCCATGGATCTGTCCCCTATCCGTGTGTACATGCCCTCCTCTCTGCTCCCTTACCCTGAGCTGAGTCTTTCAGTGACTGGGGGTAGCAACTGGATCCAGGGACTGGGAAGGGGTCACATAAAAACTTGCCAACGGCCGCATTTCCCACCCCTGGCTTCTGCAGTGCTCTAGCAAAGATAAACTTGGTCTCTTTCAGTTTGAAAAGGTTTTACTTCCTTGTCGTATAGGGATGATTTTTCTGTTTGCTTATTTCGCACAGATAACGCTAAAGAGGTTGTTAATAGAATGGGTGGTTAATAAAATCTAGTTTAATAGGTTTGTGTACTGCTGCTGCAGAACCATTTCTGTGATAAAAGCGTGCGCACTTCAAATGCAAATATGCGGCCCTTAATCAACACTGACTGGTCATCAAAGGGCTCCCCTGAGCGGGCTGGCGGGCAGTAGTGCTTGTTGCTGGCGCAGCGCTTTGGGGATTGAAACCTTCCTCTTCAGTGAGAGACTCTTTTATTCATACTTTAATGTGTGGAGGGAACTTTGGAGAACCCCAGTTGTGGGTGTTACTGTAAAACTCTGAAGTCATCCTGCCGGCCACTTTAAAGAATACGAAAAAGTCTCTGACCTTCTCCCCCTCAGTTTGGTGAGATGATCAATGTAGGTTCTTTTTCAGCAAATTAGAGATTTCCCTTTCATGACCTTAATTAAAACAGGAATTGCTATCGGGTATGGTTTCCTAACAGACTTATACGTGTGCCCTGTCCAGTCTGTAGCAGGAATATGGGGAGCCTTTTCCCTTCCGAGGCCGCTTTGAAAATGAGTACAAGCTGTAAGGACCACAATGAAGTTGGGCTTGGGAAGTTGGGTTTGGGAATGAGAGTCAGTGTGGAGTAATGGCTAAGTGCGCAGTACTTGGACCAGGAGGTAGGGTGGGACGAGACCCTAGTTCTGTCTAGCCTCAGCCAGAAACAGACTGGGTCACCTTGGGCCAGTCACAAGCTTCTCTCAGCCTGACCTACCTCACAGGCTTGCTGTGAGGATTAAAAGTTGTATTAAATTGTTATGTGCTATGGCAGGGGTGCTATATAAAAATAAAGGTGGTTATTGAAGGGGCACACGAAGGTCCAGATTATGGATCTGTGTCCTAGATTTGTCGCCTATCCTTGCGTGCATGCTCTCCTTTTCGCTTCTTATCCTGAACTAAGGCCATTTTTATACAAGTGGTGTGTACCACTCGTATAAAAACAGCCTAAGTTTTCCAGTACTCGGGGGAAGGAACTGGATCCAAGGGCCAGATCCAGGAACTGGAAAGGAGCCACCTAAAAATTAGCCATGGGCCGCGTTGTATTATTAATAATTTCTGTCATGCTTTCAGTGTCCCTGAACACGGGTTCCTGTCTATTACAGCTAGTTATGCCCTTGGTTTCAAAGAACCTGGGTTCAGTTCCCATCTTTGAAACTGCCTTGCTGTGTAGCCTTGGACTATTCACTTATTATTTATGTATCCGTGTTTCCAGTGTTCAAAGTTCTTTACAGTCCTTACCTAGTTCACCCTTCCAGCCGCCCTGGGAGGTAAGTCATTGTTCCCATTTTACAAACGAGGCGCTGAGGCTGAGAGACTAGAGAGCGATTTTTATGCAAAGCCACCCAACCGGTGCATGGCTAGACAAGATTTGAAACCCGGTCTCCGATATTGGACGCAGACCTCCGAGACCAGGTTTCAAATCAGTGTATTTAGAAGGTCTTCCTTATTGCCGCTCTGTAGAATTTTAAAAAGAGATTGATAGTGTTGATTATGTTGCAAGAGATTTAACAATAGGATTGTGTGGCTGGTGGGAATTTAGAATTTCCCCACTACTTCCTATAATAACACTTATTATTGATATAGCTCCAGGGATGCACCTGACACTGTATTGTCCGTCGTTACAGACAGAAGAGGGTGCCCCATATCCTGCAGAGATTGATCCCTAGCCCATTGCTGCTGGATTGCAGTGGATCTACAGCAGTACAGAATTTGGCCTAGTATATATTTGGTTAGAAGCCTTTCCTTCTTATTCTGCTTTATTATTATTTTCCCTGGGGCTTGCATGGTAAGGACTTGAAACCAGAGGCAGGCGGCCTGTCAGTGAAAAGTGTTGCACCACAGAGGGCTGTGCTGCCACTTGATTGCAGGTTGGAGTTCTAGGAAGCCGCTCTGAAATGTAATTTCTTTTGATGTGGTGGTCCTCCTACGTGGCTCTGTCTGTCTGCGATGGGGAGGGCGGGATAGTTAGCTGGAAGCACTGCTGGCCTGGGATGAACCTGGCTTCTATAAGCAACTCTCCTCCTTTGCCCTGGCGAGAAAGATAAGGGAGAGAGCTGTTCTAATCGGGGTCTGGGCTTCTCCGCTGGACGTGCTGTAGTTGATATGAAGACACAAGCCTCTGAAGCCTTCCTACATGTAACGCAGAGGGATTCTTCTTTGGAATACAGCCACTCCTATGATGATCAAAGCACCATTGTGGTGGGAGTCAGTAAGAGGTGCCTCGTGTCACATTTGAACTGCAAGACTGAACAAAGCAAGTTTGCTTAGCAAACAAGGGGGGGGGGAAGAAGGCAAGGGGAGTAGAAGGAAGATCAGCTGTGTTGCCAAACCTTCCAGCAAATGCAGGTAGTTGCAATCCATGTGGGATCGCCGTGTGTTGAATGACACTTGGATTGCCAGACGTGATCCAGCAGCTAGGGGCGCGTGTGGGGGATGTAGATCGTGGGCAGGGCTTATTTGTGGCCGTGGGAGGAGATGCTATGCCTGCGGGCGGGGTGGAGGGGGAGACACTTCTTGGTGCTGGAACACTCAGTCAGTCTTCAGGGCCTCCAGCACCTGCAGCCAATGGCACTGGCCATAGCCGCCCCCCCCCTCCCCCCCAACCTCCTTCATGGTGTGGTCCGCCTGCCACTTGCTCACCCTTGTTACCGGACGTAATGGCAGCTAGGGGCAAGGAGCTGCTCCCTGCTGTCCTTGTAATGTTGATGGGTGAACGAGGAGGAATGTTGATGGGTGAACGAGGAGGAATGATCGGGTGGCGCAAACAGATGTTAGAAACCCCTGCATGCCTGGCTTAGCGTTTATGCATGGTAACCTCCATCAAGCGGTTACAGGGCTACCTTGTACATGGCTAGGCTCTGCCTGTGCTCATGGTCATGGCGTTTCCCCCCCATTCATTTTGGGGAAACCATGACTGCAGCACGGTTCGGTTTGTAGCACACACTGGTCCTTTTAACCCTCCTTAACATCCAGGCTGGGTCTAAGCCAGAAATGCCCCAATTTTTATTGAGTGGATCATGAGACTTTCTTGTGGACTCTGTCTCTCGTGCACGATCTTGTAACACTGCTGCTGTGGCAACTGAAACAATTGCTTTCCCAGAGCTGCGATGTTAGGGAAGTGTTTATTTAATGCATCTCTAGTTGCTTTTTAATGCGATCCAACAGCTTTGGAAGCAAGAAGGCAAGTTAGCAGCATCTAAGTAGTCAGCTCTTCCTGATGGCCCATAGACTCCAGTGCAAGATGTATTTGTCCAGTTTCGGCTTTTATTTAATGGGGCTCCTGTCCACCTTTTATGAGGAGGATTATTTCCCCATAATCCCTCCACACAAGGAAGCAGCTTGGGATGCATTTGGGAGTAGCACTTGTGGACAAGTTTCTGGAAGATAGGTCCATTAGCAGCTATTAGCCAGACAAGATCAGGGAACATGATGGGAGCTGGGGGGAAACAGGGAATGGATCCCCCATTGTGACCTGTTGGGTGCTTCTCCCACGCCACCATGATTGGCCACTGTCGGAGACAGGATGCTGGGCTAGATGGACCATTGGTCTGACCCAGTATAGCATTTCTTATGCTCTTATCCTTTATATCGCTCTTCCAGCGATAAAAGTGCTTTACACTTTATTCACTTTCACAACAACCCTGTGCAGTAGGTTGTCATTATTCCCATGTTACAGATGAGAAACTGAAGCTGAGAGATGGCGACTTGACCAAGGCCACCCAGTGATTTCGTGGCTGAGGCCACGTTCTGACGAACAGAGAGAAACCGAAGCCACTACTTCCCTTGGGTAGCGTTCATATGAACAATGTAAACCTAAGTAGCATTGTGTCAATTTCCGCCCAAGTGGAGACATAATGATCAGCGAACTGAGGTCACTCCCCTGACACAGACAAGCGTTTGCACAAGCAGTTACTTTGAAATGCAAACCAAAAGGGAGCATGTATGCCTGTTTTTTTTTTTCCTTCTCTTTCTACTCCTTTTCAGGATATTCTAGAGCACGTGCTTCTTTTCTACTCCCAAATAGCTTCTGTTCAGTGCTGTTTGTGTGAATGCTTAGGGAGTAAAATGGAAGTAAAGTCCAGCTATATCCACTTAACAATTTGTCGGAATTTGACCTAAGATGGGATTTGAACCCTGGTCTCCTGTGGAATGGCTCTGGTCTGAACAGAGGCTGGATAGGTTGGGGTGCTTCAGCTTGGAGAAGAGACGACTGAGAGGGGATATGAGAGAAGTTTATGAAATTATAAGTGGTGTGGAAGACGTTAATAGGGAATGGTTATTTACTCTCTAAAACAGTACTAGAACAAGGGACACTCCATGAAATTTATTGGCAGCAGATTTAAGACAGATAAGAGGAAGTATTTTTTCACTCCGTGCTCAGTTAGGTTGTGGAATTCACTGCCTGATGAACTGGTGAAGGCTGGTAGTGTAACTAGTTTTAAAAAGGGATTGGATAAGTGCTAGGAGGATAGGTCCATTAATGACTATTAGCCAAATAACTTTTGGGGATGTAACCTCTTGCTGTTCGGGGTGGAATAACAGGGAATGGATTGCCCGTTGTGACCTGTTGGGTACTTCTCCCAAGAGACGGAGATTGGCCACTGTTGGAGACAGGATGACCATTGGTCTGACCCCATATGGCACTACTTATGGTCTACGTCCAATATCTTATTCAGTAGGATCCATTGGTTTCCCACTTCTCTGCTTTGTGAGTGTCCTTTCCGCCATGGAAAACCACTTTTCCCAGGATAAGGCTTGGGCTGTAGGACCCTGTCTATATAGGGGCTTTAATGGGGTCAATTAACCCAGTAGTTAACATAGATCAGGCTCCCATTAGACACTTTTTAAATGGCTGAGTTACTTTCCAAGTTAATCTCAATGCATTCTTGTTCTGTTTCCTCAGGGGTGGGGAACTCGGGCCCAGGAGGCCAAATGAGGCCCATGGTAAGTTTTTATGGGGCTCCTTTCCAAGTTCTGGATGATGGCCCCTGGATCCAGTTTCTACCCCCGACTCTAAGAAGCTGAACTCGGGGTAAGGGAGCACAGATGAGGGCATGCACCTGAGGATAGATCCATGGCACAGATCCATAATCTGGACCTTCCTTTTCTTGAGTGTATCCCTTAGGCACCACAGACCCCAACTTCTTTGTGGCCCTTGGAGCTTGTACTAATTTTCAAAGTAGCCCCCAAGAGGGAAAACGTTCCCCACCCCTGCTCTTGTGCAATTTTTTGTTGGCCTTGCACATAGTGTTAGATGCTACAGCTATAGAATTCCCATCCTCTGCATCTTATTCAATGGCGTATCTTCTGGCCGTTTGTTTGATAGAGAGCTGGTGCTTGGCAGTATTCTGACCTCACTATCTGAGCAGACAGGAGAACGTTTATATCTCAACTTGAGGCATAGGAAGCCCATTATCCTATTCCAAGCTAGCAACCTCTGGATGTCCAAATTCTCTGCTCAGGATCTTGTTCTCTTTTTCACCTCTAAAATTGACAAGATGCGCCTGGATATCGCGTCCAAGTCCTCTCCCCCTACTGCTTCCCCCTTCTCCCCCTCTCCCCCCACCTCTCTCCTGTCCTCTTTCCCTCCCACCTCCCTTGAGGAAATCTCCTCCCTGCTCTCCTCCAGCCCCTCCACTTGCCCCCTGGACCCCATTCCTTCCCGCCTCCTGACCTCCATTGCCCCTCCCCTC